>JAVQJL010059040.1:0-38907 GCA_036024295.1 Nannoperca obscura | reverse complement strand
AGAGTGCTCAGGACCTCAGACTGGGCCGAAGGTTCACCTTCCAACAAGACAATGACCCTAAGCACACAGCTAAAATAACAAAGGAGTGGCTTCGGAACAACTCTGTGGCCATTGTTGACTGGCCCTGACCTAAACCCAATTGAGCATCTCTGGAGAGACCTGAAAATGGCTGTCCACCAACGTTCACCATGCAACCTGACAGAACTGGAGAGGATCTGCAAGGAAGAATGGCAGAGGATCCCCAAATCCAGGTGTGAAACACTTGTTGCATCATTCCCAAGAAGACTCATGGCTGTATGAGCTCAAAAGGCTGCTTCTACTCAATACTGAGCAAAGGGTCTGAATACTTATGACCATGTGATATTTCAGTTTTTCTTTTTCAATAAATTTGCAAAAATTTCTACATTTCAGTTTTTTTCTTTCAAGATGGGGTGCTGAGTGTACATTAATGAGAAATAAAATGAACTTTTGCGATTTTAGCAAATGACTGCAATAAAACAAAGTGAAAAATTTAAAGGGGTCTGAATACTTTCCGTACCCACTGTATATGAATCCGTCAATGTACTTCACTTTCTTGTCTCTTAGCAAGGGTCATTTGAAGTAACAGATTTGTATTTCACCAGCCTAGTAGTGATAATTTAGTGTTTTTTGAAGATGTGACAAAGTGGCAGCATGTACAAAAGTGACCAAAAGTGGTCCAAGTACTTATCCCTGTGGAACTCCTAACCTTAGAACTGGAAGATGCAGCATTATTAAATACAAAAATACATGTATGAGTGAAGTCAGCTTCTCTATAAGGAGGGAAGTGTTAACGCAGCAGTCTAGTTGTTCTTCATCAAGCTGCTGAAGGAGGCCTTAACATTTAACAAAACTCCTTGTTTGTACTGTTTAGTCTAGTTCAATACACAAAATGTACTGAAATATTAGTTGTCGTACACAGTATTCAACATAAATTGACTATACAAAGCTTAGCATATTCCTATAAGGAATAAAAAACATGTAGTTGGGATAATTAAGACAACATGAAAAGAGTCAAATTTTTGGTAAAATTGAATAAATCTTCCTGTAGCCCAGACAAGGTGGAAGGAGGTCAGAATTACATAGCAATAGCTTTTATAGCATGACTAAACAAGTGCCTGTTAAATGCTTAAATAATAAATGTTACCGTGGGTGAAGACACAAAAATATGTATAAACCATATACGTAGGCAGTCCCTAAACTAAAGATGCAATCTGTCAAAATCTTCCCATCATGTGTTGAACAGTAAGAAACCTGAGCAGTTTCTATATCCATCTGTCCTCCTACCAACACTACCTCTACATACCACCCACCTTCCCACATAGCCACCACATGTTTGCACATACACCTACACCTCTGTTACATCCATCTCCCCGAGTCCCTTCATCAGAAGAAAGCTGCAATATGCAAATTTGTCATTGCATGGTATCTCCCACACAAGATTGTAAGAAATGAATCTTTGCAAGCAACAATATATTTGCATATTGTTTTGTCAAATTTAAGAAGCCTTCATCACAGAAGCAGCTATGCCCCCAAACAGGAAGTAAGTGGAGGTAAACAAGGACCCTATTCACATGGCAGTCGATATAGACAAGGCAGTTAACAGGATAATTAGCTTTTTTTGTCATAGTAGAAACAGTACAGGTGTTACTAATAACATTAGCAAAAGTGTCTCAGTAAGCAATCACAGTATGACAGTTATCCAGCATAGCAGGACCCTGGAACTGAAGCAGCTAAATCAAATTCAACCATCATTCATTTTATTATTTACATTTGTGCTTAGCACCACAAATTGTGGGAAATACATTGATTCTACAACATAATTTAGGATGTGGCTATGTGGGTGACGTTCAAATTAATTCAAATTAATTACATCTTGGTTCACACTCATAGGCTCTTGATTTTTTGAAAAAGCAAAAGCTCTTTTAGTTTCATAGCATCTATTAGAACGAACCAACCTTTAAAAGGGACCGAACTGTCAGTAGGCACCACATTTTGATAAGAAGAATGCATGAAATAAAAAGGTGATATCTCTGGTTCTTTTGCTTTGAGTTTTATCCTTTTTTCATTATGTCCAATGTGAGTCCAACAGTGTTATGGGAGTGCAAAACAACAGCTGAGCACTCTTTTAAGAATCACTGAAAACTTAAACTAAATGGGAAGAAAACTTAATATTAAAACTGTTTCATTCAAATAAAAGGACAGCGGGTTAAAATTAGTTTAATTTGTATTAAGAACCCCACAATATTTCTTTTAATAGTTTAAACATAGATATTTTCTTTACTTGGTAAATACATAAAGACTAAATTTACATATGAAATATTGAAGATAGCTGGCACAGCAGAAGTAGTTCTCCATAAGACAGAAATAAAATGGTGAAAATTTGGCATTTATCAAAATGCATTTACCACTTGTTGCCTGCAGGTAAAAATGTTGAAAATGATGCCCAAAAAATATCAATTCACTCAATTCATTCACAAATTTGTAATTCATTACTTCAATTTGATTGTGTTCACATTATTGTAGAACTGGAGTTATAGGTGGTTGGCAGCAGGCTAGCAGCTGTGTTTCAATGAATGACCAAACATGACTCATGGACTCTATCCAGTCACATTCATTCCATGTCGCCTTGAATGAATATAATTTAGTTTTGATTTTGGTGAGTTGATATTTTGTGGTTTTGGATGTCACACACAATATTGTAGTAACTTTGATATCCTGTAACCCTTTATGACCCACCACTTAACCAACCTCAAATTCTTTAGTCACTTGCATTAGGAATAGGATTTTTCAATGATTTATTACATTGTTCGACTGCCAGATTGCTGTGAAGGTAGAAGAACATCATCTTTTTAATTTGGCATTTCCATCCTCAGCCGTGCATTTTACCTGGATTATTCTTTTTGAAATAGAGCACATTGTTTGATCTATTAATACAGATAATAACAGATTGTTTCTCTTCATAAATAGAAGTAAAAAAAGAAAAAACAATGTGGTAATCTTTCCCACTTACACTGTGACAGCTTTGCATAATTGTTTTTAACACCCCAGGTGGGATTGCTAGCAGCCTCGCAGTGAAACATGTACACAAAAACATGCACACTTCCAAACAAAGTTACATTTTACAAAATGTAAGATGTATTACATGAGCATCCACAAACACATAAGAAACTGGGTTTCTCCTTTCAAAAAGGAGTTAAGCATATTTGGAATTTCCCTGAGTGAGGACGAAAGTGGGCACAAGTGTGCACTCTGTCTGTCTTTCCCATCACTGCCACAGCTGTGAGCGCTTTGCACTAGAGACGGGGAAACTGAGAGTCTTGTGGGTTGCCACTTTACTTCTGAGGCAGTGAGGTTCGTACATTGGAATAGAGCAGCAGATATTACTGCAGAGCTGCAGGAAAAATAATGATTGGTTGTAATTCCATCTGCTGTGTCTACTCTGGTTGGCTGGTTCTGTTGTAAAGCTGGGATGCTATTTTTGCACTTAAATTAAACAGAACTAAAACCACAACATTTGACAGGGATTCCCAGTAGTAGTGCTGGATCATTGATATTCTTCCACAAAGACAACACGATAAATCCACAAGTGAACACAATGAGATTATGATAAGATTTGGATGTGTTCTTACTTTTGCCATTTGCGTCCTCTTTTTATTGCTCAAACATTTCTGAAACAGCTGTGGTATGGGCGTGTGTATGCTTTTCACTAAAAGTCTCTGGCTTTCTGTTAAACCAAGCCGCTCCAGAAGGGCCGGAGTTTAAACCCAGCAAGTCTATACTATCGCATGTTGTCTCATCCAAGCAAAAGTATTTAAATCTCTAATTTTAGCTTCATAGCAGTTAGGATTTTGTGTGTGTTTCCATGCTCTGAAAGTCACTGCAGTTAAATATGGGTTTAAGTCTATACTAAAGGTTTTTTTCCTTTTCTGCGTCTACAATACACTAGTACACTACTCCAAGAGAGAATATTACAGTGTTTAATCTCAGAGAGAGAGATGGATTGTGTTCAACCCTGGTTTTAGAAGAAGGATTGTTTATCTTGTGGCAAAGTGTTCCAAGTTCTCCAAACCAGCACAAAGACCAGACTACACAGATGCTGCAGGCAGACGAGCTGTGGTGCAGGAGAACTCAGTTTCACTGTAGCTCCCATAAAGTCACAGAGGCTGTTATTACTCCCTGTGTACTGACAAAGACAAGCCACAGTGAATATACTCTTCTTGTCAAGAGACTGAAGTTATGATTCTAGAGTGTCAAAAATGATACCCATAACTGCTCCTGAAGGATGTGCAGTCTACAGTGCACACCAACAATACATGAGCTGAAACAGGTGAGAGGATTTGCTAAACACTGGTCTAAAGCTGGATTTATGGTTAATGCAACCGGTTAACCGGTAGGGTCAGATTACTCCTGTTGATACCACGACTGCAACACTAGAAGGATGCATCGAACAGGCTATATTGTGCTCAAGTCTCATCAGTGTCCAAAATAGTCTATGATAACAGCAGGGTCCCGTGCTGTGGGCATTACTGCAACAGAAGTAGAAACCCCATCAGCCACACACTAACACTCAAAATGTTACATCCTGTAAAGATCAAAAGAAGAGAGACGACATAGACAGAGTCCTATACATTTCCAGTTTTGCAAACCTGGATCGGTACCGACCTGTTACATGCAATTATCTAAAAGTCAATTCTGGACACCACCCAGCATGACATATAACCAGTAAGTGAATCGAATAAGCTCTGAGCAGGCAAGAAATGTAGGGTTGCACAACAAGGAACTAAGTAAAAGGTAAATAAAAACGCAGTGACACTTGCAGGTTGCACAGATGTGTAAGCACACATTACCCCTACAAAATACATAATTCAATCGAGACTAGTTTGGTTATATAGCAGGCTGCAGGCTTACTAGTGTGCTGACCAGTTAGAAGTTAGAAGGAGTAGTCCTACACTGTAAAGGGGAAGTTAGTCATGAAGTTTGAATGTTGAAACTTGATACATGTGTATATACACAATGTTGTCACTGTGATTAACTACCAAAATTCTCCAAAGTAGGATTAATGTAACACCATTAAGTGGTTAATGCAGCTAAGGAGTGCTGTTCAAAGGTTTCTGCTCATAAATAGAACCATGTTTCTTGTTTTTATGTTGGCTTACTGGTTTGTATGTCAGCCTGTATGACAAGCGCTGCAGACAGTTTCTGTTGTGGTTGAAGGGAGGGTGTCATGACACTTCATACTGTAGCTCTCAAACGCCCCACCAGGAAGGGAACTGCTCTGAAACTGTGCAGGGCTCAAACCACTGATGACACAGACACAGACAGAGGAGTGACACAACTGACACAGCGCTCCATGGGTAAGTTAAATTAAACAATTTAAAAAGTTTATGCAAGCTCCAGCTCTCTACAGATATGCAAGTCATTCAGATAACTTTTTAAAAACCTTTTCATGTTGGCTATAATAGACAGACAGAAAAAGCTCCTGTGCAGTGGAGTGTAGGGCTGGGCCATGTTCTAATATCAACAACTCCGTATCATGACCGTATGATTTTCAAATTGTTCTACACATTTCTGCTGTTCAAGTAAATGATTACCACCAAGCTGTAATTCATTATTGAAGTTTTTCTTTTCAAGATATGAATAGTTTCGTCTTATGTAGCCTAATGCACAACACAGTCGTGTAGTTTCTGTACCTGCCTCTCTGGTCTAGCACGGTTTACATTGATAATGGTGGCAGATATATCACTCAAAATTCATTTTACATTTCACTGTTGCTGGCAGATTTTGTCTGCTGTAGCTAGCTATCTCATTAACGTTCATTGCGTGAGTAGGTTGGAGACTAAGTTGTACATTTTTTATGTTTCCAGCCAACTCGTATAAAAAGTGTGCTAACATAGCGCAGTGTACTGACTGAGGCTAAAGTTCACAGGTCCTGGGTAAGAAGTCAGCATCCTCACCAGTTGATTCATGCAGAAGACATGGGCAGAAAATAATTGTATGTTCTTGTATAGGGAATGTGAAAGTATGTCAAACCATGTTGCATTTTGGGATGGGGGCACCATCTTGTGAGCTCTGTTACCTGCTTACTTTTTTTGGTTAAAAAGTCAAATCTGTGACATCTCATGGAGAAGCGAAGAGGGAGAAAGGAAAAGACACAAAGATCTGCTCATTCACAAGGCGGGAAATTGTGACAGCACAGTCAGCACAAAGTTAAGGTGGCTCTCCTCTTTTTGGCCCAATTATTAAACCAATCAAAATCCAAAATGTTCAAATACCTTCAGCTATGTGATTATATTGTTGAGCCATTGGCAGTGGGTTTGATCACATTAGGCTATAAATAAAAAAGATTTGCTATAATCTTGAATCTTGTTGAGAAACGTGTTTTTTTACTTGCATTGGGCAGATATGTTTAGTGTTTGGGGTTACAGCAGTGTGTTATCTGTTTTTCACTCTTTTATGGCTTTTTTATTGAGAACTTCGTGGTAAGAAGGTTATAAACGTTGTTCCCTGTGTCTGAACACGTGACTTCTGGTTTATATGGAGCCATGTAATGCCAGCAAGACTGCTGGGATATGTGTTTTAGTGTGGACGATTCTGTCGTTGTCGCCTTTATAAATGGATGTCAGATGTTTGGTGGCATGTAGGCCTTTTTTCTACATGTGAATGTTAAGTGGTAAAATGTATGTACAGTGTTTACAACGCGATAAGCTAAGCTTTAATAGTTTAGTGTCCTGTTTCATGATTTTAAATCATGACCATCTCAAAAGGCAGAAAAGGGTTAGGGGTGTGTGTGTGATGTGATGGAAGGTACGGCTCTTCGAAGGGAGCCGGATCTTGTGGCTCTGTTCCTTCCAGAGAACCTTTCAAAAGGTTCATTCTTTTTTTTTTTTTTTTTTTAGGGGGTATGTTACTATGTTTATCTGCAAAATCAGATTCCAACTTCAATATCCCTTCAATATAATTTCATGTGTGGACTAGGTTTAGCAACACTCATATTGCCAGAGCTAATGTCAATGATCTGGATTGTAATCTTTACATAAGGTGACACCATATCCCTCTGCTTTGTCAATGAATTTACTACTTTGAATTTACCCTGCTACGTGTTATTTAAATAAAGTTGCCGTGCCTTTAATGCAATTCATGCAACACTGACTGGTTGGTTCTCACAGTTCATGTAGATCAAAAGAACGTCTCTCACCAAATACGTCTCAGTTCCCTTCATTCACACCAAAGAGCTGTTGAAATAAATAGATTAGGTGAGGTGGAACAGAGATGGATATTAAAGGAAGAAAAGGAAACAAAAGAGGAAAAGACTAAGAGAAACTGCACAGTTGAGTATGATAAGCTCATTCTCTGTCACCTTTAACTGTCTGTGGTCCCACTGAGGTTAGGTGTTGCGTTTGAAATAACCTTTCCATTTCTGTTCTAAGACAAATGTGAAATTACAATCACATCCGACAGAGTCACAGCCAGAGACACTGGCTAACCAAGGCTAAGAGTTGTTAGCGGACTGTTAGTGGTCAAGAGACGCTAACAGAGTTAGAAAGGGTATAACTGTGTGACACCAGCAGGAGAAAACTGTGACTGTATAGTCACTGACTTCATTAGATACAGTGTGGTGGTATTGCTTGCTGACAAACAAAAGGCTGGTGGCTCCAAACTGGCAAAGTAACTCACTGTAACAGGAACCAGTCGTCCTTGCTAATATTAACATCATGTCACAACACACACTTCACTGTGTCTCTGCTGTGTGTCACAGTACTGCTACAGCCGTGCAAAACTCTGTAGGTGGCTCGTACTGTATATTGAATTAGGGGTCCGATCAAAGTCTACAATCTTCACTGTACGTGCTCGTCTTTTGTTTGACAGCGATGCGTCACTGCAAAAGCATTTTGTGTGGTTAACCATCATGCTTGCCTGTCATTGCAACAGCACACTCATCAGTTAAGGTCTGAAACAAAAGCCTGAGGTCCTTTTGCGTCATTGATATCCTGCAATAATTTTTTCTAATATTTATCAAGGATGAAAGGTTTTAAAGACATTGTCATAAATTGCTGGTTGGGGCTTTGTAGTTTTCTCTTTTGATTTACATGATCACCACTCGAGACTTGACATACATAAAAATGGCGTAATGCCACGTGGGCCACCACTTCTTCACGAAGTATTTAATTGATGCAATATCTTGAGTACAACAACTGACCCGTCCACCATGAGTTAAACAGCATGATCAGGACTAGACACACATATATATTGTCTTTACGTCACGTCTGTCTTTCTGATCAAGACTCTGCGAAACATTCTCTTTCTGATCAACAAGAAGACCAAGAAGAAAAACGGGCATTGTATGAGCCAAGATACATGCAATTTGATCAAATTATGCACTGTTTGGGATGTAAAAAAAATTAAATTCAGCTAACACAGACAACCATTCACACCTACGGCCAATTTAGAATCACCAATCAACCTTACATGCATGTCTTTAGCCTGTGCACCCAGAGCACCCGGTGAAAACCCACACAGGTACAGGATGAACATGCTAACTCCACACAGAAAGGCCCCCACCAACCAGCAGGTCCGAATCCAGAACCTTCTTGCTGTGAGGCCACGGTACTAACCACTGAACCACCATGGTTTCTTGGGACTAGAAACTGACCTAAAATCTAGGACCATATAATAACTTCAATGAAGGGAAGGTTCACTGCGCTCCCCTTTATTTACCTGGTGCGTCTGACATTTCAGCTGAAGGTAAACTGCTTCAAACTTAGGAAAAAATTGCCTTTTGAGATCACATTAGCTGTATGTTTATTCTTATGCAATGCTCAAGAATAGGCCAAAAGTTACAACTGACATTTTGACACATCGTGGTCACAGGTGTTATTAATAACATAACGATGGCTCTGTTCTGTTCAAGTGTCCCAGTAAGCCATGACAGTGTGACAGTGAGCCAACATGCACAATACCAGGACTGTGAAACTGAAGCAGCTAAATGGAATTCAGCCCTCATTAATTATTCACACCTCTATTTTCCTACTGAAAAAGGCCTATTGTGGTAATATTGTGTATAAACAAACCATAAGTGGTATACAAGATTTAAAGGGGAAGTACATCGATTTTACACATCAGAATGTGTTTACAGGTGACGGGGGGTACTACCACATATGTGGAAAAAGGTGTATGAAGCCATTTGTGGCTCCAGAGGGTGCGGTGTGAAATCTGACAAATGTCCTCAAGTGATGTCACTTGAGTCGGTGTTGGGTGTGGCTGATATCTTGGGCTGTGGAGTTAGAAACAAATAAGCTTACCAGACCTCTGTGGCTATAGGCTCAAAGCCAAATTAGCAAGTATAACACACCTGTCAGATGTCAAGTTGAATTGTGGGTAATGTAGGCACCAGATCCTGATCCTTTCTTTCAAACTGTCCATCATGGTGAGCAATTAGTGGAGTACTCTTTGAAAGGGATAATTTAACATGCATGGTGTATAGATAAGATTTATAGAGTGGGAAGTGGTAGGATTTATTTCAGGCGTCTAGTGTTCTGGAAGTGAAACTCCCATTAGGTGACTTACAGTTGGAGCACTTCAAGGCTTGGATGAACATGAAACCCCCCTGGTTAAATCATCAGTACAAATGATGGACAAATGTTGGAAAATATTAAGTTCTTTGGTAAAAAATCAAAGCTACATAAAACCGAAGTGAAAAGACGCCAAGACACCTTTCAGTTGGAATCATCCAAACACTATCGTAGAGCCATTTGCTATGCCAAATTGACTGAAAAAACATAACTTCTCAGAACTTAAATTGTAATACTTAAAACCTATGTACAGTACAGTATCATTGCCATATCCATATCCAATACCAATTAGAGGATGAATAGGAAGATAATTGGTCTACAAGATGGATATGATCAACATATTCAAGAAGTTAAAGAAGTAGACAAGCATAAAATATGTATGAGGGAACTTGGTAAAGACAGTCTAGGTCACACTAAAGTAGCATGAACGTTTACCTGCAGCCCGACACAGGAACTGCTATGTTTCAGGTCGTATTTGTGTGTGTGTGCACTTGACCTCTGTATTGTTCCAGTCTTAGGGGATGGAAAGTCCCCCGGCCTCTTTTTCAGGTTCTGTGTGTCCGAGTGTGTGAGGCATGTGTGTGTGGTGGTGTGGGATGTATCTGGCAGCCAATCGTGTACTAACTCTGAGGAAACAGGAAGGAACATGCTGCAGCCGGTCGACCAATGAGAAGCCGGGGCAGGAGGAGGAGGCCCCTTCAGGAAACCATTGGCGGAGTATCAGGGTTTCAGACCTCCAACAGACTTCCTAACCAACACGACTGATTGTTCTATCTTCCTGTCTACACCGTTCTTCAATTTGTTTTTCTATTTTCAACCTTTTAATTGTTCTTGTCATCTTTCATTCCGCTGTATTCTTGCTCTGTTCTTCCAAATCTAACTACTCCTCTGATCTTGAATCTGTGTCTCTATCCATTCTGCCCTCTGTCCATCCAACCGTACATCCGCTCCTCTCGGTTGAAAACTATGGTGGTATATTGTGTTGTGCTGCCACCTTCATGTCCGCCGACATGTCCGCTCCGTCCATGAGGAAGAAGTCATTTGCAAGGAGCCAATTCAAGCCAAGTATCAAGATGTGCATTCAGGAACAGAGGGATGTCATGTAAGTTATCTCCACGCTTTGTGAGCCTGGCATACTTTGTGTTGTTGACTTCACCTTTTGTTGTTCATCTCTTGTCACTTAATGTATGGATATATTTCCAGATAGGTTGTCTGGAGGTTGTCTTTACCTGCCTTGGTTTGGTGACCAGTTCTAAGACCTGTTTGAGGGAGTGGATGTTCTATGTTGAAGGTGTTTTTCTAAGTTTAGATGGGATACTTTCTGGTTTAAGATATCTGGCATTTAGTGGTTCCTTTTATTGACCTGGGTATCAGTTGTACTTGGCAAAATCACTTGGAGGTTGGAGCTGGAGGTCAGCTGGAGGTTTTTGTGAAGAGGTCAATGAAGCAACTGAGGGATTTCCAGTCAACTTTGCATGTTTGCCTGTTGACTTGGGTGTGAAAGCTGTACATTTTACAAAGAGAATCTCCTCATTTCTATGTTGATGCTGTTATTTTTTTGTTTGACGGCCTGTGTTTCCATTATAGCACACATTTCAAGTAAAGCCTGGAATCTGAAGTAAATCTGTGCGTTTTCTCACTACACATTTTGTGGCATTTTCACAGCTTCCATTGGGTGTGAAACTTTGCTTGTACGCAACGTCTACTCTGCAGCAGTGACACATGCTGTACTTTCTACAGTCTCGGTCTGTGCAATCAAGCGTTAAGACACACTGTAAAGAATCTACAGTCAAAGTCCAGAATGGTCTCGTAAAGATTAGAATCGACATTTCTTCCAAAAATACTATATTGTATACATTATACTATGTTGATAACAATATCTACTGTGGCGGAGCAAAAAGCAAAATGGAGCTAGACAACAGAAACATAAAAAGGGAGAGGATAGTGGGCATTAAACCTGTGTACTAAGAGGTCGTTATACTGAATGAGGCCACAACAGTCTTAATATTCGAATTGTTCTGCCCAGTTCCATCCAAAGACACTCAAGTTCTTAAGCTCCTAAAGACGACAAAACATGTCTGAGATGTAAGCAGCAGACCAGAGGTGAAAAGGGTATTAAAAAGAACACAGTAAAACATCCCCTGTGACGTATGTATTATTACATTATTAGTTGGTTAATGATGAATGTAATAATGTGTAAGCAGCATTTGACTGTTGCAGCTGCTCGAGGTGGAGCTAGTTTTACTTTATATACAGTTCTAGATCAGTCTAGATTATTTATATGAGATGTTTAGAGGGGATCTGCTAACAACTTATAGACTTGGGAAATGTGACAAGGGGCCCCAAGTAGACACTTTTATGTAAGGGTTCATAAGCTAAAAAGGTTGGAAACCACTGGTTCCATTTTTTTTATTCATAGTGTTGCAGGTTTACCATGGGTTTTTAATCTCAAACAATGTAGTGAAGTGAACTGTACACCATTCCCCTCTGAAATATAGTGGAGTAGAAGTATAAAGTAGCATAAAATGGAGGTACTAAAGTAATGTACCTCAAACTTAAGTACAGCAGGTGTACTTTGTTGCTTTCCACCACTGCAGCAGGGTAACAGAGAGAAAATCCGTGTACTAAACTACTGTACAGAGAAATCACACTTTGGGCAGTTCACAGGTTTGTTTCCCATAAGAGACAAACGTCATTTTGGGCAGACAGTTGCCATAATGGTGCCCCAATCACGTCAGCTGTCAACTGTTGCCACGGTAATTGCTCGGCCTCAAGTCAGAAGCAGAGAAGAGAAAAAGGCACCATTTACAGGAAATGTGTTCTCATTTTGTCGACCCCGTGTCGGGGGGAGGGGGTGGGCTTGTAGTCAGGGAAAAGTCTCAATGCTCTCTTCCTGTCTCTTATTCTCTCTCTACCTCTCTCTGCCTCTTAATCTCTCTCTATAACTATTTTCTACGTATGTTTGGTATCTTTGCCTACTTCTAGAAAGAAACAAACTTACAGTATACTTTTTTAACCATTGAAAAGTCACAGTGAAAGACGTGTACAGTGTGTTTCAGTCTGAAAGGAATCCTTCCTGTAGTCGTTGGAACTGTGACGGCAGTGCAGTTCCTGTGGAGGGGCATTGCCATATATGGACACAGGATGTGACACTGGGTAGCCACAGGTAGAGAAAGAGGACCTGGTTTTAATATTTCAGCTTTTAATGAGCCCACTGCAGCAGGAGTGTGTGTGTGTGTGTGTAAAGTAAAAGTTGACAGTTGACTTTCTGTTTCTGTTCCGTATTTGTTTTTTGAGAAGGAGCCAAAGAATCGCACTCACAGTCTGCCATTTATACTCACTTTATTAATGGTCCTCGGACCTTTATCATGTAAAATTAATTTAGTCAAGCAGCACCAGCACCACTGTATAAATCTGATATAAGCCAATCAGATGATATCAGCAGGACCAACCATTCGTACAAACTGAGGGCGTTTCTTTACCAAATTTACGTGCAACATATTGCTACTTGCACACTAGAGATGTAGTTTTGTGCAACAAGGATTTAGTGGCCCTGTAAACAAATGAAACTTTATGAACCTTTCCGTAAACACATTGATAATCGGTGAAACTCCTCATTGCCTCTTTTTCATTGTTGAGAAGCAAAAAGAGCAAAATATGATCATTGCTTCTACAACTTGGAGACTCGATTGTGACAAGTTGTGTGAAAAGAAGCAAAAGTTGAACATAGAAGGTATACAGTTTTTTCTTGGACTTGGATGTGCATTGTTCCTGTGTGAAACTGATACCAAAACATTTTTCACATCCGGATTTCAGTTTGGACTTGGGGTGCTTACAAATGTCACAGGATGATATTCAAAGACATTATGTTGCAAAAAACTATACAAATCAACAAAGTAACAAAATCTTATAAGAACTGTTAAATGCTAATGTAAGCAGATGCTATCATACTCACAATGACAATCAGCCGAGGCTGATAGGAATGACAATATTTTAAGTATTTACCTAATGATGGCTCTAGAAAAGTCAGAGGATCACCAAAGTGATTACAGTACAGAGAACATGAATGTGTGTACAACATTTCATGGGAATCCATCTAGTAGTTATAACAATGCTGTCGTGGTGAATAATTCAGAAGTGGCTTAAAATCTATATATGTCAGCTATCTTGGTGTTCTCCCCCACCCCGTCTCCTTATGTTTGTAGCGTAGGAATCCAAAATGCTTCTCTTTCTTTTCTGGAGCAAGTCCAGATCCCCCCCGCTGTTAGGAGGAAAAGCTCCAGTTCAGATAAGCCTCCCTAAACCTACTAACCCTCCGTTTCTATTCATGCAGCTGCGTATTAAAGTCGCAGTGAAAATGTGAAGCTGAACTTGTGGAGGAACCATTGTGGTCGGTCAGCGAGGGGAACAGGAAGCGGGCATAAAAAATGCATCTCTGAACGAGAGTATCTGTTTCCTGGGCAGAGCAGACTCTGCCTCTCTCTCTCTCTCTCTCTCTCTCTCTCTCTGCATCTGCTGCACCTGGGACAGCGGTTAACCTACGACCCCTGCATCTGCTCAGTGGTCGCTTGATAATCGTGCTGGAGCCTAAAACACACACTGTTCTCATTGCACAGCAAGGGCATTGGTTAGCCACACACATTTTTGTAGCAGACGCATGGCAGCTGTTGAAATCTTTGTATGTATCATCACAGATACTGAGGTGCCATGTGCATACGTATATTAAGGGTTTTTTGGCCCATAAATAATCACACAAACAATTACACAATGCTACAGAAATGCAATTACTCTCAATGAAACAGAGGACAAAATGTAGGTGTGTTCTTCAGCATTCACATTATTTTATAACTTTTATAATTACAATGTTTTAAAAAATAAAAAGGCAATCTAGTCCCTATTAGCTGTGTTAATATTGCATTAATAATCTTAGTAAGAGTCCAATCAGAATAAAAACACCTCATGTAATCACCTCAATCAGAAGAGACTGGACTGATCAAAAGGAATTTTCAATTAGGTTGAGGGGTAGTGTCAACACAATAATCTGAAAATCCCCAAATTAATAGGAAAATATGAATGCGTAATAACCATGTAAACGCTTAATCAATAATTTCTCTCTTGTTGGAATAAATGTATTCTTTCTGTGCATGTTTGCCCCACGTGGGGGAACATTAGGTGACATGAACGAGTTTCTGGGAGAGACAGAAAAATGGCAGCAGATTTTTTGGTGGAGACCTTTAAAGTGTTAATGATGGTTAATGAAGAAAAAAAGAGACAGATTAGATGCTTCACAGCAGGCGGGTCCTCTGTGCACATGTCAGAAGAGTTATATTCTGATGAACGTTCTGATAAATGCACATCTTATCAGATCAGTTAATTTAGTGTCCATGTTAAAAGTTAAGTTGCACTCTGTAATCAGAATTATTTCAATCGGATTGAATAAATATTGTCCATGTAACCGCAGGCGTTTACCCTCTTCACCTCAAAGGCTACATGCAGGCTGTAAACAAACTTAAATTACAGCTTGAAGTTAGAAATGTATCCTCTTAGTGATAATTTCATTTCAAATCCAGTGTGCTCCAGTTAAAACATACAACCAGATACTTACTAAATCTGCAAAGAAATATTACAGGTTCAAGCAGATATCATTGTGTTCCCCTGCCACTGTCATGTTGTCGTTAGGAAATTTAAGAGGAATGCTGTCCTGCTGTGACTCATCAGGGGTTTTCCATCTCGCAGCTACACTAGTTTCAATTTTAGTTTCCCTGGATACACTCTGGTCAGTGTTTTCTTGTGAATCCAGTGCTGCCCTCCTTCTTCTTTGTTAGAGTTAAGCGGTTTACAGATCTGTCACAGATAAGAAGTTTACAAACTTAGAAGAGACACACCCTCAAAATACTTTTTTCCCATTATGTAACAGCAGTCTGAAGTCTGATACAATACCTTGGGGTGTAAAGCAGCCTCTGCAGGATTAGAGATGCCCTCGGGGATGTGGGCATGTTGTCTATGTTTCTTGTATTTAAGAAGGGACAATGCACTTTAGTTAACATGAGAACAAGAATACATACAAAAGAACATAAGTACATCAGCACAGATGAAAGCACATAAACACAGACTTACTACTTCAGATCACGACAGCGAGTTTGATTGGCAAGGATCCACTGTTTTATAGATTTGGAGAAGGAGTTGACAGATGTGATGTTCCTTAGTTCTGTGGGTATAGTGTTCCAGGCAGGTGATGCTCAATATGAGAAGGCTGACTGCTCAAAGGTACTTTTTCTATTTAGTATTTTACGCGTCCCTCTGGTAGTCAAATTGGTTGATATGTATTTGAGTTTTTATCCAGTGTTTTTTGTAATGAGGTCCTACCTGTCTGTGTCCATCTGGCATTGAAGTACAGCTGCGAGGCCTCTGTAGTAGGATGTTGAACCAAAACAGCGATTCAACTCACTTTTCCTTTTTATTAAAGCCCTGAAAAACACAGTTGAACGCCACTTTAAGTCGCTGTTGAACCCAGACATTGTTTACGTTGTGTGTCTGTGTTTGTGTGTGTGTGTGTATGTTTGTCCAGGGAGGAAATATGTTTGAATCTGTCTGGTATGTGAGCAGCTCCTGTGCTTCCCTTCCTGACAAACAGATTAGCATCTCTGGCTCACAAACGTCAGCAGAGTTCAGGATGGAGAACTCACAAAAAACAAGGAACGTTGTGGGGTGAGAAGGTTCATAGTCTCAACACACTTATATTTTCTATTTTAGTGCCATATACAGTAAATTAGTCATCACTACAAGTTCTATATAGAATATTTGCATCATCTCAGACCAAAACAAATGGGCCTTCCCCCAACCAGAAACAGCCATGACATCACTCTCCTCAAAGCCACCATTGCCAAAAATACAAATACTACGTCGCAGATCATCGTCAAACAAACTTCATTTAAACTCTAAAATAATACATTGTTTCCAGCATGGAGTTAACAGTATTCTGCCATGAAACGTATGCTATAGGGAAAAGAAAATGTGACCTGTGGAAAGGAGAAGTTTTAGTTAGTTACTGCAGTGAAAGGACATTGTTTGGTCCAATACCTAGAAATCCTGCTGACAGAGAAAGTTTGCATATCACTGTTTCATTCAACATTTGAGAAATGAATTGGGGAAGTGACCTCATCTGACACAAGAACGTATTTGGGCAAACGGAGTGAATCTGTGTTTGGTATATTCTTCTTCACATTTTGCCAGAAAATGTTATCAACAAAATGTTTTCATTAGCCCATGTGTTTATTGTGTTGTTGTTTGTGTGCACACACTGAAAACAGTTGAGCTGTCATTTAAAGGGTAAAATATTAAAGCAGCTAAACTGTCAGTTGAATTGAAGTGCGGGACATAGTCGAAGTGTGTGTGCTGTAAATTGTTGTAAAGTGTCAGTTGGCATGTGAGCAGTGACAGCAGCTGATGTCATTCCCCTGCTGTTCTGTCACCGGAGCAGAGCTTCGTCCTCTCTCAGTGGAAAAAGGGAACAATGCTGAAACGTACATTTTCAGGCTGCTTCCTCTAGAAAACATGATAATGCTGATTTCACAGTCAGCGCACACTCATGTTGTTTCAGTTTTGTCTGCCAGCTGTGGATCTGCTCTGCTGTAGCTGATCGAGGACATCAGGAGATCCTCGTATCGACAATAAGCAGCTGGAACACTTTGACCTCGCTCAGACTGAGATGAGGTTTAGTTAACTGCAGAATGGACGTTATCTGTGTGTGTGTTGTGGCCTGTGTCTGCCGGTTATCAGTAAACATTGCATGGGACAATCGAAAAAGCGAACCACATGAAAGCCTTTGTAGGTCTTCTTGAAGTTCTCCCACATGCAACAGGGCACTCAGAGGCCAGCAACACGCAGCATCTCCACCCTGGTGGTTTATTGTGTCCCAGGCTGTTTTTTTTACCTCCGTTTCTTCTCAGCTTTCCATTCTCACTCCCCTTCCTCGTCTCCCCTGACTCAATTTTTTTGTCTCCTTTTTTTTTTTTATTCATGAAGCCTGACACAACAATGCACTTTTTCTAGGACAAAGAGGAAGTGAATTTGTTCAGAAATGTTCGTTTTAAATGCTGGTGAGACCAGGCCCTAGTATTTCTAATTTCTTGTATTTATAAAAAAACAAATTCAAAGCAGGAGAGGCCGAGATTTCATGAATTTTAGTCCCTACTATGGAACAAAGTCAACACACCAGACGGGTGCATCGGATCAAAATTCTGAAAGAACTAAGAAAACTCGGATGGAAACTATGCATTGAGCTCCAAGAGCACTTTTCATACACTTCCCATAACACAACTTGAGCTAGTGTCTAATGCCACTTCCCTGACAGTGGAACCAGGAGCGTCTGACAATTTCTGTAACTTTCAAAAGCGCCCATCTGAAGTAGTGTGTCCTTTATTGCAATCATGTCCAATGTCAGCCTGCCAGTCACTGCATGTCAAGGTCACTTCGCACATAACGCAGGCAGACATGCTTCAGTACACTGAGGAGACAAACAACCATTCCTGCAGGTTTTTGTCAGTGAAAGGGAGTTGATTTTGGAATTTTACTTTTGGAATTTGGTAAATACGAAGCTTCAGACACACACGCACACACACACACACACACACTTCTCTTTCCCTCTGAGGTCACTAGATGATGTTGATAGACAGGAAGTTACACATAAACACATTATAAGATGAAGAACTATAATTGGGATGTTTATTTTGACAACTGCTCTCTCTCTCTCTCTCTCTCTCTCTCTTACACACACACACACCTATTAAATGGAGCATGGAATGCTCGGAAAAAAGGACTAAGGACATTATGTGTTTCCTGCCTGGACTGAATGTGTGTGTGTTCATGTAGTAATGTGAGTGAATCCGATTGCGTATGCACACTGTCTCACTTTGAGTGGGGGTGTGCGAGGGAGATCGGAAGAGATAGAAATCAACAAAGGCAGCCAGATAGAGAGAGAGAGAGAGTGAGATCAGCAGAAACTGAACAAGCATCAGAGAGTGACATGAAAAGATTGTGTGATCAGAGGAGGCAGCAAACCAAACAGACAGATGTCTCTCAGTTTGGATCTGATGAGACGCAGCGGTGAACCCGCTGAGGACAGAAAGAAAAGAGGTTGGAGTCCAGGAGGCTGTTTGCTCGAAATCTCTGGCATGGACCTTTTGCCGGCGTTAGCATCCACAGTGTTATCCTCCACAGTCAGCCTGCTGAGGGAGAGTGCTGCTGTTCAGAGCATCAACAGGAGGCTCAACAGGAGGTAGGCAACACCTGAGCAGGTCATACTCGAACCATCCTCTGCAAGTAGCAAACACCTGAGGAGTGAATGTGTGCTGTCAGTTCAGAGTGTTTTCTGCGTTGGTTTTTTGAGAGACAAGGCAGTTATGTGGGCTTGGCTCGTAGCAGCAGTCACGTAGTGAGAACAGTCGTGGTTGTGTTTTGGCTCTGCTGTCGGTTTGTGTGCCTCATGGTCTAATCTTGGATTCAGAACTTTGGATTGACAACCAACGATTTCAGTCTCAGTAACTTCCATGTGTGACAGCACACGATGAGAACTACTGCTATTGTTTGAATAAAAGGTATCCCACTCTTGCCACTGCGTGTGCATTGATTTAGAGGACTGAAGGTATCAGGCTCTGACTGCTTTTGTAGTTCTCTGTGTGAGAGCTGAATGAAGCTCAGAAAGAAAATCCTTTCTGGATCTTCAAATATCAGTCAAGAACAAGAACAGTTTTTTTGTTTTTGCTGAGATTCAATCCCACATTCCTATGATCTTGTGGGATTCCTGATGGTCTTCGCTGGTGGATCTGTCACCCAGTGATGCAATAATAAATACATCTCTCCTCTCCTTGCCTCTCTGCTAGAACCATGTCGTCTCCAGAGGTCTGCTGGCCGGTGCCGATGCGAGCCATCGGGGCTCAGAACCTCCTCACCATGCCAGGAGGAGTTTCCACAGCGGGATACCTCCACAAGAAGGGAGGCAGCCAGTTCAGCCTTATGAAATGTGAGTTCGTAATGAAAAGATTAAGGTGGACAGAATAATCTTTGTAATCTGTTATTATATTCTCTAATCCAGCAATGTTTACACCCTTTTGAGCTTTTTCAGATTTCTAGTGTTTTGTGCTCAGTTGTATTCATGTCCATGTTGAGTTTCATTACCCAGGTAGATGGATGGAAAGGTTCTTAATATCTGGTGCCTGTCTTACAGGGCCTCTGAGGTACACCATCATCCACAAGGGCTGTGTGTACTACTTTAAGAGCAGTACCTCTGCCGCACCACAGGGGGCGTTTTCTCTCAACGGCTACAACAGGTCAGTAAAAATTCTCCAGCTGCTGAGAGTTCTTCAGAAGCCCTTTCTGGGGATCCATTTTCCGAGTCTATTCCAAATTGTTTTCTCTCCTATTGATTATGACTTAGGAACAGATGAAAAGTTTTTTTTAAGTTCCTTTAAAAAATATCATCTGTGAAAAACGTTTTCTTTTTACCTGTTTTCAGAGATAAAAAAGTGTTCGTAAGTCCTAAACATAAGATCAACAGATTGTTTTCTCTCACTTGCCTCTCAGGGCTTCCATAGTGTCCTCAGTCAGTAATGTTTTTTGCATACTTCTAGACTCACTGTTTGCTAACCACATGTAGGGCGGTTACTACTGTAAACCTGTATAAGAATGTCCAATATATCAATACTCAAATTTTTATTTTCATTTGTTTCATGCAATATGTGTTAAGACACATTGTTGTGACTGTACATACATTGGCTTGACTTACTTAAGTTACACTATATAGCAGATGGATGGAAGCGCTGGCGCTCCTCCATTTTAATTTCTCTTACATAGTTGAGTGGAGTAGAGAGCAACTCTTTATCTTTAAGGGAATCAAAACGATGTGTGATTGGCTGTTACCAGGTTACCAGCCTTCTCAGCTTCCCCACATCACGCTGCTTGGCACCTTTTGAGTCTTTATTCAGGAGAGGTGCACAACACCAGAACATTTTTCAAGGTTCAATTCTCAATGAATGGCATCGTGTTGCATCTACAGTGTTTGAGTCTATATGTGTGAACAGGGTGTGAACGACGAAAATAATGCATAACGTTGTATCTATGTACTATATATTATGTGTATTGATAAGAACTAATGACTCATTGAGGATATTTCTGGCTTTCAAAACTAATTCTTGAAAAAACTATTTAATTGAGTAGCAGAACCTTCTCAGGTTTTGAATTCTTGTCTTACTGTCACAAGGATAACTACAGGCTTTTTCTAAGCATTCCTCTTTTTCCACAGAGTGATGAGAGCAGCAGAAGAGACAACTTCCAATAATGTGTTTCCCTTTAAGATCGTCCACTTCAGTAAGAAACACAGGACTTGGTTTTTCTCAGCAGCGAGTGAGGACGAGAGGAGGGTGAGAACAACCACATGCATACACATATACTCACTGCTGTGGGTGTGTGTGTGTGTGTGTATATATATATATATATAGTGTATTTACAACAATTTTACACCTTCAATCGCCAAATACCTTTTATTCTATTTAAATATAATATAATGTAAAAAAATGTGTATAAAAACAAACAATAACAACATTGTAATTGCATATGCACACAGAGACACCTTACTATATATTGTTTTTTCTGTTACAGAAGTGGATGCGACACCTGCGGAGGGAGATCGATCACTATAATGACAGAAAAGAGCTCAACATTCCAAGGTAACTTCAGCAAATCACATCATAGTTTACGACACAGTGCAGCTCTACGTGTCATATAATCTGTGATACAACATGTATTTGATATATAAATTAGAGTTGTGCTGGCATAAAAAAGATAAGATAACATATGAAACCCAAAACACATTTAATTAAAATAAAAATGCATTGCAACTTTACATACTGCATGTCATTCTAACCTGTTGTACACAACACACACTTCTCCTTTCTCACAGTCAGCCTCCTTTAGCAGTGGACATCTTTAATGTTTGCGTGTGACTAACTAGAAACTAATTCTTGCAGGTTGCAATAGTACGATGCAGGATCTTCTCAGCAGACTAATAGTACTTAAAGTTGTTTGGGCCAGAAACTAATTCTGCAGGCCAAGTTATCATTTATGTAGTTAATTAAAATGGCCTCTTGTTTTTGATTACTAAGCGACCAACCGGGGTTTTTTATACAGAACACATACTGTTATAGGGACTGGCTGGATTTGTATGAACTTTTATGATAATCTTATCTGAAATCATTTTATTCAGTTCAGTTCAGGTTATTGTAATTTAGCAAAAATACACATTTGTTGCATCAGTGTAACAAAAACAGTTTTTGTATGGTATGATGCCGACATTTTTCTGTTTTCTAATAGCCTAACAATATGTGTTCTGCAGGCAGGAATAGTCTTATTGGTTGAGCTAAACATAAAAATCTGAGCAAAAGAAGCCCAAAAGATTTTCGATTACATGTTAGCTTTTATCTTGCTTGCAAACCTCAATGGTAAATGACTTAATGAATAACAAAATAAAGGAAACAAGGTACATTGTCCTTTTTTGTAAATGAATTCCTGGTGGCAGCAATAATAATGTCAGAAGCTCAGTTAAATGGCTAGCTTGAAAACTAGCTTATAGCAATAATGGTTAGTTTGGAGGTATCTATCTACATCCTGCAGAAAACATCATCAACATACAGCCAAGAAAATACCAGTTTTTCTTAATAATGTGTATTCATGATAACATTTTCTTTGTTGCCATAGTGACTCAGATTCAGATGCTGACAGTTTCTATGGCACGATTGAAAAGCCCATGGATATTAAACCCCCCCTGGAGAACTCAGAAGACGGTAAGACCATGTTAATGAATACATAACACACACGTTATACTTGAGCATTATTCAGTTGTGGTATCTCTTCTTTCTGTGTGTAGATTATGGTGAGGATGATGATGATGACGATGAGGAAGACTATCTGAAGCCAGACAGTGACTGTTCGCCGACATCTACAGGTGACCACCCGCCACACGCACGCACACACCCTTTTAGCTCACTTGTCTGTTACAATGCAGGGCAATGAACTTGAAAACAAATCCAATAATTTATTGGGGCTTATTTGACTATTAGAAAACGAGCTAAAATGTTATTGAAAAATACTGTGTTAATGCAAAAACGGTGTGGTTTTAACATTTATGTATTTATTCTTTTTACTTTGTGGGACTCTTGCGCACTACTTGATTTTACGTAGTTTATTCTTCCTCACCACCAGAGGACTGTGCACATTATAAAACAGGAAACTAAATAACTTTTGTTTGCATGGGGACATAAGATGCAGATGAAAGCTAACTTCACCTTTTAAACTTTCTGAACATTTGTCAGGGAAAATTGGTAAAAATTTGAAACTTTTTGAGCCTTATTTGTATTCAGTTGCATAAAATGTCCAGTTATGAATATTGTTTGTATGTAGCATTTACAATTTTGCATGTAGAGAAAACATAAAGTAAAATAAACGTATAGGCAAACATAAATCAACAAAAGAAACTTTGACCAGTCTGATTTTTTTTATTTTAACCTCTTCAGGTAAACCCACCGGGCCGCCCCCCTCCTACCCTCCCCCCCCAGTGCCGGTACCATTCCAGCTCCGTCAAGACTCCAGTACAAGTTTTCACAAAGGACCACCTCCTCCCGCCCCGTTGCAACACAGAATCCCAACCAGCCCGCTCCCCAAAAAACCCCCGCCTTCTGTCCCCCCCCCATCCACACTAAAAGACCTCAACAAAGGCTCGCCTCCTCCTCTCCCCTTTGCCCCCCACCTGCAGAAGTCCTTATCTCTCGTCCCCCCGCTTCCTCCTCCCCCTAACACAAAGAAACCTCTTCAGAGCAGGACGGCATCCATGGGGGGCCCCGGGAACGACAAGAGGCCCCTGCCGGCCGTATCAGTCCAATCCCCCGCCACTCTGCCCATCTGCAACCAATTAGAGGCCAGAATGGTCCGAAACGGTCCTGCCCACAGCTCCCATAGCACTGTGGGGAGCCAGTCGCTGGGCAACAACAACCACGGTGTGATGAGCAACTGCCGCAGCAAGCCGAGCCTACCACCTTCTCTTACCGCCAATATTGGAGGGTCCACCCTCAGACCTGCAATGACAGAATCCCTGTCTGGGACATCTGCCAGTCACCCACCACTTCCTGGCCACCCTCCACGCTCCCCTCTACTTAAAACTGGACTACACAATAAGCCAGTGATACCCAAACCTCCACCAACAGCCAAACCCCCACTGCCTGCAGCCAAACACAAGCAGCCAGGAACCCCTCTTCAGTATGTTGGACTCAGAAACACCAAACATTCAACACAGAATTCTTTAAAGAAAACAGCAGGAAAGTGTCCACAAAAGGTGAATCTCTCCAGCTCACTAAGATGTGTTTTCCCCTAGAAGAGCATCTCCAGATGGCCAGAGTTTCCGGTCGTTGGGGGAAGAGACACCTGCAGAGTTCAGGAGGAAACGAGACTCGGCCAAATACAGCGGAGGAGACGACTCTGACGAGGACTATGAGAATGTAAGAGGAACTGAAGTGACGTGTCAACTGACATTGACTTTTCTCATGTCATCATATCGTTATCATGTTGACGTGAAGGTGCACGGACTACACAACTGATCACATCACTGTGTGCATGTGTTGTTGTCAACCTCAAAATCTTAAGGATTGTTATTGAAGACATTATCAGTGCTCCAACACACACATTGTGTTTGTGCGTTTTTAACCAGGTGTTTCTATCTGCAGGTGCAGCTGCCAGACTCTGTGTTCATCGACACAATGGAAACCAGCTTCGTAGAAAAGTAGGACACATTCACTTCTTTGTACTATAGAGCTTAAAACTGAACTATTCCTTCACTATTCTGCAGCTTTTTCTGCCCTCTAGTGGCAAGAAAGAAAACCGCTTTCTTTAATGCAATTATTTTCTTGACAGTGTCTTTGTTATTTCCTTTATTTGTAAAGTAGTTTAAATCTAAATTTAGCACGAGGAAGAGAGAAAACACATTGGCTGCATGTGTTCTTGTTCAGCCTTATTTACAGCAGTGATTCACTACAGTTTGTACCAATGAAGTCATTTGAAATGAGAGATTTTTTAGCATATCTGTGGTAACTTGTTCATGTGTCTCTATTGATAACCTGTAACCTGTGATGATGTCTGGACAGGTTATTTAAAGAGAGCCCCATCCCTCCGCAGGACGGACTGTACGGCATCAGAAACTCAGGAACCAAAACAGCAAAGGTAAAACGATAAGAAGCTGCTGTGGTCAGTGAGGTTTTCTGTCCTCCACTGCAGACCCTACAGTCTCTACATAGTTGTAACTCACTACTGATCTCATCAGTAACAGAATATTATCTTTAGCGTACATCACTTTCATGTTTATTTTTAGCCGTGCTAGCAGTGTGTCTCCAGAATGTTGGTCTGTCGACCAACAACTTTGGTCCACACTGCCAGCATTGTCATTAGCACGTTGACATTACAATTTAGCCCAAAGCGCCACTGTAGCCACTAAGAACAGCCTCACAGAGCATAGTGTAGTGTTTTTTAAATAACATTTGGTAAACTCACATTTGTTCTCCAGAAGATGGACAGAAACGTAACACGGTGTGCATTAGCACTCTACCCTCAGTTTGAAACAAATGCTGAGCTCATTGAGGTCCTCAGAGAGACAGAAAACTTGAACCCAGTTCCCTAAATGAGAATATCACGCAGCTATAATGCAGCCTCACAGAGCCCAACCAACAGTTACAGCCATATTATGAAACGTAAAATTCTTGCCAATACCTTGTCTCATGTTAAATCACTGTTAAATCACCAGCAGTGCTCTGTTTACCATCTCTGTGACTCCCACATTAGGGTTTTATGATGTAGCTTTCTGATTATGTCTCTCATTTTTATCTTAATAACTGAACTCTGTGATACCAATGGGAAAGTCAAAACATCTAATAAAAAAATGGTGGTGTGTTGTCCAGGTGCTGGTGGTGTGGGATGTTGGTATAGGCAAAGCCAGAAACTACCGACTGTTTACAGAGGTAAGAAACCTGCTGCTCTCCAGTCTATTTTCACTATGTATAATTATTATTTATGTGTAGAAATGAGGCATATGTAACATTTACAACACAGTAATAACGTTTTCTGGTCTTTGTGGGTCTTTTGACAGGAGGACCGAATCTTTGTGGACAGTGAAGTGACCTTCCCTACTCTGTCAGTTTTGATCGAACACTACTACACCCATCCTCTTCCTCACCACGGCTCGCTCTGCCTGCAGAAGCCCTACACAAAGATTCTGAACATCTGATTAACGCAGTCAGCTTGAGTTAGGGGTGCCTCTGCGACAGAAAGCCATCTTGGAGATAAACTCACACACAGATGAAATAGCTGTCACAGTATGAAAACAGATCATACCTCTCACTGTTCAGTGGAAAAGGAAACAAGTCACTTTTCATCTGTTGCTGCACCAGAATTCACCATAATGCAAGTAACAAATCCGGGTTGCTAGAGCACCAGGTATTGCGCAAAAGCAATCAACAGTCAATGAAACATTGTTTAACTTACTTTAAGACAAACTAGACTACTATTGTAAGACAGCAAGCCACCTTAATCCTCCTCTATGCACTGAAAACACCATTTACTGTAAATACACATAAATTGTTATGCAGAGGTTTTAGTCATGACAAAGATAAAGCTATCTAAAAATGAAGCAAACTCTATTAATGGACCAAACGTCTTACAAGTAGACACATGCTCTGTTTCAGAAACATCCCTGCTGTTCTATGCAAACTGAAGAATCAGTGTGAGCAGGAAACGTAAAGTAGGGTTATCCATCAAATGGATGTGATGTATTTTGTCCACAGAGGGGCGCTGTGACACCAAATGACAGCAAAGATCAATCCTGGTTCAGATCTAGGTTCATGTGGGATCCTGGGAATCTGTCCTTGTCACTTGCGGTTCTTGCTTGTGTGGCATATTTCAACTAGCAAAAAAAGTGCCCAAGACTGTAAGCGTGCTGACGTATGTTAGAGCTCACTGTGAGACGGTGATGGCTCAGTCAAACTCAGAAGGTTTGATTTTATTGTCACAATTAAGTAAGATCAACCATACAGCATGACAGTGAAAACAAAGTCATATTCAGGAATCAAGTTATCTGCTGCAGAAGAACATCAGCCTTCTGTCAGAGACACAGACTAAGTATTTTAAATGGATTTTTTCAAAATCACTAGATACATTTAACATTTCTTTTTGCATTGTAAGAAAGTAGGTAAAGCTTTATTTATATGGCACTTTTTAAAACACACTTACAAAGTGCAAATTATTTCTTTTTTAAATAGGTTTATAAAAAGGCTTGCCTATAAAGATGACTCTTTAGAAGCCGCTTAAAACAGTCCAAAGATTCAGTGAATCTGATAGATTGTGGGAAATTATTCCATGTCAGATATGGGCTATTATTCTACGTCTCATCAAGGTAAGAAAACCATCTCTGGAGGTTAGACATGAATATCTAGGCTGAATCAAACATGTCATGAAGTTCATTCAATTATGTCTGTTGATTATTGTCAGTTGTCCTAAAACTAACTTGTGGGCGCATTACTGCCAACAGCTGGACTGGTGTGCAACTGTTGCCAATTATAGCATACACTTACCTATGCACACCCCACACTAAGATAGCATGCAAGCGTGGGTTAGTGAACTGTGTTGACATTTTCCAGGCATGGAACACACTTGCCTACTACCTGGTAGCGAATGGCAAACCCTTAAGTGCTCAAGACCAGCAGTATGGGTACTGGAACGCACCCGTTGTTTTATCTGGACAGTTTCGGGGTGACACGTCAGCAGACACAGATACACTGAAGCTCAAAGTCATGAATGAGATACTATATTTCCCTTATTGACTCACAAAAGCTCTCAACTCTGTAGAGTGCTCCTTTTCATTTTTCTGTTTCACTATGTTAGATAAAGTACACCATTTTTTGCCCAAAAATCTGACAGCCAGTTTAGGCTAATGTCTAATGTAAAAAGCAGTGTTGTGGGTCATTGGAAGGTAAAAAACATCCCACTTATTTTAACTTAATAAAACTAAACCATAGCAGGGGCAACATCCTGTCTTTTGTCTCAACTGCCAAAGATGCTGACATTCTGCAAATTCTGCAGTTTGTCCAGCACTGACTTTAATGCTGTAAATCACTCTATATTTATATGTAAATTCTGTATGTACTGTAAAAAGTCATGTCTGTAAAAATGTATATATATTGTTTTCTACAGAAATATATATTGAAAATGTTTAAAGAATTACTCAGAGCCTCTTGCTGTTGTCTCTTCTTTTTTTCCATTTCTATATCTAAACTTTGAGGTTGCAGCTTCCTGAGCAGTGTCCTGTAAAGAAAAAGTCACAGGTTTGAGCATCATAACGCACATCAACAGCTGTGTGATCTGTCTGAAGTAAGACACCACTAACTCACCCAGTGTAAAAAGGACAGATTGATAGATGATTATATTGATTATCCATTAAACTGTACTTTTCCTTCGATTATTTATTTAGTCTCTAAAATTTCCCAGAGCCCAATGTGGCGAGTTCAAAAGCAGTCAAAAGCCTAAAGATATAGGTAAATACTTTGTGTTGTATCTGTGGCAACTAGAACCCGAGCAGAACGAGATTTCCAGATGAGTGTAATAAGCTCTGAGTGTCGCTGTCTGTGGTGCTGAACAGCACCCAAAGAGAGCACGCAGAGATAGCAGCATGTTTCCAAACTGATCAATAAACATTGCAATACAATGAATGACTGCATTAGCAAACTAGTTGTGATCCACCCATTCGTGGTTCATGGATACCTTCACAGCTATGCATTCTATTTTGTGAAACGTTCATGTTTTATTCAGCTGTGCTTTCTATCACTGACAGATTTTGTGATACATTTTAAGTTTATCACAAAAAAAATTAAGTTTCAGTGTGGAATGTCGAACCAGTCATGTCTTCCATCTGGCTTTAGTCGCCATAGAAGGAGGATGCCTCACGGGATGACACGTTTGCAGCTGCTTGCTCAATTTTTCGAGGGAAATATATTACTTAAAAATATTTCAATGCTGTTTCAATCACTGTAATCATTTTTCATGAGGTTATATCTTATTCTGGAATCATTCTGGTGTGGCATTAAATCACAGCAGAACCTTCTCTCTGTGCTAAGTAGAGAAAATAAAGATCCTAAAGAGAGTGGGCTAGCTACTCTCCTTCACAGAGATGAAGAAGCTCCCCCTTTGGCTACAGACAACTTCAGAAACCTGTCCCAGATCTGGGCATGATTAAATATCTGTTCTCAGCCAGTGGTGAGAGTCCCCCGCAGCTTCCTGGTGAGATGAGGATAAAGCTGTTTGGTCTGATATCTGTAGGCTGTGTGCAATTCTCCACCTTATAAATGTCACTTCTCTGCTGGATTTTAACACACAGTCATATTTTTCCATGATGAGATAAAAATGAAAAAACTAAAACCCTACCAGGGCCTGGTTTTATAAACCATCTGTAGTTCTGTGGTTCCTTTAGTTTTTTTTTTCATTGGACATTTAAATGTGTCCAAGTAATTATGTGTAAAACCTTGAATCCATTATATGTTGCACTGGTCCTTTTTATGAGGCTAGTGTACTTCCAAGACAGAATCCCTGTCCCAGTCTTACTTTAAGAACATTGTTATCTATTACATTCTTTTACGTGGGAATGTTGCTGCTGTTGTTCTCTGTTATGGTGGCAGAAGTACGTGTCAGAGCATTTTACGTGTAAAATCAACCTCTTCTCCTTCCTTTCCCACATGACACTGATATTTGTGCCGGTTGAGACTATGCAGTAACATCTATCTGCCATGTTTCATTAGAGATTTTTGACATTGCACAAAATCATTAGGTTTTCAAAAGCAATCAATGAGCTTGCAGCCACAGCAGACTGGTTAATTGCATGTTGTCAGTTGGTTCCAGAGGTTGTTTTTTTTATTAACAAGCATTTTCCATAGTCCATTTGCCCTAAAGTCACAGCCCAGGTGCCTCCTTATGATTAGCTTAAGCCACTCTTTTTAGGTTATAGATTTATTTGCACCCAGATCAACAACAAACTCTGAAACCAGACATGTCCCTTCAAAATTTTCTGATAGGAACTGAGGCATTTGGAAGCATAGCACATGTAACTCAAACGATGTGAGCCCCGTCGTCCATCTTGGTCCTAGAACTGTGTAACATGTGAATGGCAGTCCTAACAATTCCATGCTAACAGAAACTCAAGCTAACTTACCTGCACAAACTTTATTTTCGAAAGTCTGACGTCCTCGTCGCCATTGTTGTGTGCCCATCTTAATATCTTAATAGTGAATCCTGAATTGTACCTATTAATTATATGTACCTTAAAGGTATAGTCATTTGGAAAATATGCCTTTTTGCTTTCTTGAAGAATTAGATGAGAAGATCAATACCCATATCTGTACACTGAATACGAAGCTCGAGCCAGCAGGTGATTAGCTTAGCTTAGCATAAATACAGGAAACAAGGGGCAAACAGCTAGCCTGGCTATGTCCAAACTATGTGTTTTTTAGATAAGTCTCCAAACTCATAGTTTCTCCATTCACTTCCACTGTGGGATTCTCATGCCATCACCATCCCCAGCGAGGTTGCGTATTTATTTATTCCTGAAGTGAAAGCCGACAGAGAGGGGGATGTCAGGGAGGAAAAGAGGAATGGTTTACAGTGGATTGATATACTATCAAACTATGTGTTTTTTAGATAAGTCTCCAAACTCATGGATTTATTACTCAAGGTGGTATTGCTGGATTGGATTTCATTGTCTCACACGTAGCAACATACACAAACCAACTCAGTGCTGTTAATCATGGTAAACCCATTTACTGATAAATTATTTGTTTTCACTCATTTCACTCAATTCTTGTTAATAGGTTAATGTTAAAAATAATGTTTTACTGTGTGGTACTGATCAACAACCACATCGCCCCTGCAAATACATTGTGACTGTTTTCTGCCATGGGAAAATTAAAACTCTTCTTAATGTTTATTCAAAGGTTGAATTCTTTCTGATTTATACAACCGAATGAGATAATGACACGACTAATAATGATAGCTTGCTGAATTACGCACGATGCATATACCCAGAGAAGAACAATTGTAAGATTTATGATAAACCTTCGGGTGTGATATGTATGAAGACTTTCCCATAGGGCTGATAAATTCTTGATTGTCAATAATGACAAAAAGGGGGGAATTGTGATGGAAATTTACTCTATATCCATAATAATATGTATCATGTTGATTTGATTTATGTCTCTTGATCATTCTTGCTATGAAACTGTCCTTATGTTCATCCTCGCTAACCGTTGGGAATTCAATCTTTTATGGAATTCCTTATCTGACTGCTGACTTGTTTTGGCTTTGCTACACTCACATACTTGCTTCGTAACCAGGTTCTTCCTGGCCCTTCTTGACTGTGACACCCCTTGAGTGCATATCAACGGGTCCTTTCTGCAGAAAGCTTAATAAATACTCAAAAGACTTTGGTGATTTAGAGACTCTTATTTCCAGATTTCCATCACACAGGTTTTATAGATGATTATCAATTGAAATACGAAGAGCTGATGGATTTTGATTTTTGGAGCCATCTTCACTGTTCAGGTCCCTGCTGGTGAGCCAGCAAATAATGACTTTTCCACAGCTGTAATTCATAAGAGACTGGATTTAGATCCTTTAGATCTGCAGTCGATATGTGTGCGACAATCATAGAGAGACAAGAGACGTACAGAATTGAACAGTGGTTTGTGTGGGTTTTTTTTCAGGGAATGTAAAAATCTGGGACAGAATGAGCCTTGGGGTGTATAAGCAGCCATCAGCCATCACGGAAGATGAGGTTCAATCCTCTGATAAGAACTCTGAGAGCCTATGAAACCTGGCAGCATGCAGCCCTCTGGAAAATCCAAAGGCCTGGTGATCAAAATGGGGAGAAATAGCATTAGACAGACAGAGGGAAGATTCACTCTTTGAAAACTGAGACATCTGCTTCGACAAAATGATTGGCAATAGACACCAAAACTAAACATATGGTGCTTTTAAAGTGGTAGGTACTTCAAGTCTTCAGTTGCCAAAATGATAACACATTTGATTTTCTATAATTCTGACATATTGAGTTTCAGGTAATTACAAGTCTGCAAGGTCCTGTTCAACAGTGAAGTCAGAGAATCTTGGGATCTATCATGTTATTACCACTTCACAACATTTTTAAATAGGCGCATGTTTAAGTGTTATGTAATGTTCAGATTTATATTGTGGATATTTCAGTTTAGAAAGAAACTGAAGTCATTAAAAATTACATTAACACTACTAATGTCCTGGTGGAGCTTTAGTATGCAGCTACAGTACAGTATATTGCTGCTGTTTGGTGAAAGTTTACAGATTTTCAATTGATTAAAATCACCACAATCTAAGTGAGTGTTATTAATGAAATCAAACTGTAGTGATTGGTTACAATTAAACCCTAACGCTATTAATGAGTCGACAAAAGTTAATCGTGCCCTGTAGGCCTAAGCTATGTTTGCGATGGACATTGCAGCTGATCTTAAGTAACTAATACGTTAACAAAACGTTGATCATAGTTTTGATCATTGGTTAATTGCTTTCCAATCCAGTAAACTGCCTATTTACTGATTATCTATCTATCCATAACAAGGAAAGATAGAGAGATTAGCTTTATAGCCTACATAACTTCTTTCTTTTGAGATTTTTCCTATCTTTAAGTAAAATCTACTTTATTTTGTATTATTTCATACGGACAGTGAAGGGTTAACAATGTGCCAAAGACGTACTGAAGGAGGGGAAAAAATCCTCCTCAGCTGTGACTGGCTCTGTGTAGCAGCACTAACACACCGGGCACCGGGGCCGCTCGTTATCGTCAATTTCAGGAAATGGATATCAGCTCGAGAGGAGTGAACGGGAGCCCGGACTGCCCTTACGGCGCGCGGTTGTAGAGCGAGCTCAAAAGGCGCGTGGTTTGCGCGGCGGCCGCCTCCGGTTTATTCTCACTGCTCCTCTCTGGGCACAGGTTCTCTGCAGCGCGTGCTACTGATCGGTCGGTGGCATCGGCAGGAGCGGCTGTACCGTTCTGTTCCGTTCGGTGTATTAACGCGCGTTTGTTGCGTGTGTATGTGTGGTCTGCGCGTGAACCGGCAAAAGCAAAGACCAAGCAGGCCAGCGCGAGCCAGCAAGAAGGGCAGGCAGAGAGGCAGCCCGCGAGCGCTCAGCTAGCAACCGTACGTTACACTGCGAGAGATGGTCACGTACGCGCCGGGGTTCCTTCTGCTGCCGATGCTAATATGTCTCCAGCACTGCATTAACGTTAACGGTGAGTCTCGAGTCCGCTTTGTGTGTGTATGTGTGTTTTGTTTATCCATTTGTGGGTTTTTTTTGTGTGCTTGTTGTTGGTACTCACGCACTGTGTACGGAGAGGTTAGCTAACATTACCGAGCTGTACACCTGTCTTGGCTGCTCCTTAAAGGAATGACCGTGTTTCGCTACACCTTGGACTAGTTAGCCTTGCGCTTCTTCTTAGCAAAGAAACCCATGAAATAACATATTTTGGAGGGCTAAAACGAGCCATTTGCCCTTGTGTGTGCATTTAGATTTATTTATGAGGAGCGTTTTTGTCTCTTTAAATAAGGTATTTGTTTAGCTTGGGTGTATTAGCTCTGTGATCTTTCTGGAAATGAGACGGTATTTGGGGGGGATGGAGAGGCCCGTTTAGTTTGTTGCCTGCTGTACAGCAACTGCTTGTCGCCGGCTGCTCATTCATGGCCAATTAGCCCTGCAGTCAATCAATTTCACCCTGAAAGCACGCAACCCTAACGAAAAACCCCTGCTTCTTGTGCTGTGTTGGCTTCTATGCGTGTCATAGTTTCTCCATTCGCTTCCACTGTGGGATTCTCATGCCGTCACCACCCCCGGCGAGGTTGGTTATTTATTCATTCCTAAAGTGAAAGCCGACAGAGAGGGGGATGGCAGGGAGGAAAAGAGGAACGGGTTTACAGTGGATTGATAGAGTACGATACAATTAGTGGTAGCAAGCAGCGCCACAGCTGAAGGCATGGAGGGAGAGGAGTGACCGCGCCAATTACCGACCGCAGGTGATCCCACTGAGGGCTTAATTACGAGCAGAGTGGCCATGGTTAAGTTATTACCAACTGGTGGTGCTTGTGGAGCAGTTTGCACCAGTGCTGCAACGATCGAGCGTGTCTTTTATCCGTAAAATGGGTATTCTTGTACTATTAAATACCACACTACCACTTATTTGCCTTATATTAAATATAAGTTAGCAGCCAGTCCTGATGTCACAGTAAGTGAAAGACATGGTTTGTATAGACTATAAATTTAAATGGCTTTTCTGTTATTTATAGTGTAGTTACTTGGCACACATGTAGTTTTTTCCCACTTTTTTTTTTATAGTTTGCCAAAAAGATTTATTACCTCTACTCATTTTATCGGCTGTTCAGTGACTCAAATGTTTGAGTTCTGATGACAGTCCTTGGTCAGGTCTTATTGGTGACATTGTGGAGGTTCCTTTCTAGTACATAAAATAGGAACATAACTTTTGCATAATTTTATTAATGCAGTTACTAATCATTTCAGCACTAGTTTGCACACATGCTAAATTATAAAATGGATTAGAGTCGGAGCAAGCTGCTTGTGTCTTGCAGTTTCAGTCTCTTGAATTCCTACCTACCGTGGAAAATGGCCTTTGGGGGTGAATCCCATAGCTTACACCCACCACCGCCCCTTCCTCCTCACTCTCGGCACCAAACCCAAACACACGTACGTGCACACAGATTGAGATTGTGTGAGCCTATTTGGACAAGACGTCACGCAAATTAGATGGCGGCAAGAGCAGTAACAGTGCTGGCCTGATTAAAATGGATGTACTTTTCCTCCATGGTTACTGTGATATGGTAGACACATATCCTCCGCTATATGAGGGGAGGGAGCTGTGTGAGGGTTCTTGGAGTGGGCGGGGTGGTGGACAGAGGGGGGAGGAGGAGGACACTGCAACCATTTCTGTTACTGGGGAAAATTGCATTACCATGACCTCCAGTGTGACAGCATTTATATAGCCCACAATGATCTACTATTTTGGGAGCTGGACGGTTCATTGCAGGTCCACATAGAATATCCAGTTTCAATCACACAGGGACTACTAGCAGTTGAATGGTTATCATGTGACATAATGCGTCACTTCAAGATCATACCTTCAGTTAGTAGCTGTATCAAGATAATGTGCTCTTTAAGGTTAATATAGCTCTTTTGATGAACACATTTGTATGCGTAACAGTGACTTTAAAAATTTAAGGAACACTGAAAATATTTTGAGTTGTAGTAGTTTTGCAAAATAACATTACAATTTAACTTTTTAGGTTAGAACTCTCCAAATGGTACTTTGCTGCCTCTAGCTCTAAAGTCCTTGGTTACCATGTGTTTAATTGTCATGAACTAATCTTGCGTTTATTTATGGAAAATGGCAACAAAATAAACGCACAAAGGATGTTGAGGGGGTAGAAGCAATAACATTTTTCATTACTGACAAGTGGTGAAAGCTTCCTCGGTACTCATTACGTGGCAGCAGTGTGAGGAGAGTTTAGACTTTAAATGTCAGCTAAAAATTCTGACACTGCAGGGAAAAGGAGAATGCTCTCATACAAGTTTGTATACTTCAGGTTACTATTGAAGTCTGTTATTGTGCTGCTTGTCTGAAAGCACTAAGTGTGCAGTTTTCCAGACAGCAAGTCAATGGGTTTCTGTAGGAACTGTAGTAGTAAGTAACCCAAGAGAATACACCCTTAAAGAAACAAAGCACAGGGGTAAATCGTTCCCTCGTTCCCATCAGGTTTTTTTTTTTCTACTGCCTTAGGCATTTGTTTTCTGTTCAGTACCAGGTGTCCCCCTGGAAATAGGTTAGCATAGGTGCTATGGGGTCTGATTTACACCAGACTTTATAATTTGATTTGGATAAGGACAAACGCATGTTAGTGCCAGGTGTAAATGCATACGTTGTGATTGGATCAGCCTGACCACATTGGCTCCCATGGTCTTAAAATTCCTGGACAAGTTATGAATTTAGACAAACTATTTTCCAGGCCTGGAAGTGGTTTGGAATACCTTGGAAAAGCTTAATAAACATTGTTTGGGTACTGTTTTTGAATTTGTTCATAAAAATCCCCAAAATGTCATGTTGCATGTTTACCTTTAGCAAAATACGTTCCTTATATTACTAATTTTAAATCTAGTGTTCAAACGTCACGTCACACTGACGTGGTTGTTTTCCCATCATGAATGAAACTGATCAAAATTAACAATTCAACAATTGAATAATGAACTAATTGTTTCACTGTTAGGGCTTGGTATCGGACCTCAAAACTACTTAGGTTCTGACCGCAACGTGTCAGTAGTAAGAAGTGTCAAACTGTAAAGTACTGAAAGCTGCCATTGAATGTATAGGCAGATTTCTTATTCTTTGATCAAAATGAATGGAAAGATGGGTCGATGGCTGGATTGAGGGAATCTGAAACTGAGTGCTAGGAAAAACCTGAGAACCCTGGTGTACTGTTATACTTCTTTGGTTCACATGGTGATTTGTTTTTGATCAGCCTGAGGCTCTATCTATATTATGACCCTCTCTCTAGCTCCATCAGCATTAAATGTACGTCGGCAGTGAGCAGTAGGTCAGGCTAATGTGATGAGTCAGCACTCTTACTGTCGATGTGTCCCTCAAGTAACAACTCATGATGATGACTGGTGTGTGTACTTCTGGCTCTTCTGATATGTTTGTGCTTTTGCAGCACAACTGAAGTGTGTAGTTTAAAAGTACGATATTAAATCCTGTGAAAGGAATTAGTCATTTTGATATCAAATGGGATAATACCTGATGAGGTGTCCATTAATTCCTGATTATGGACACCTTGAGGTGCATTATGTCACTTATGCCATGGTCACTTGCCAAATGAGAAATTTAAACCTTTTATATTTTCATGGTTATCACATGCAATAACCAGTGTTGGGGAGTAACTAGTTGCATGTAATGGCGTTACGCAATTCAATTACAAAATGTAATTGTAATCCATTACAGTTCCTAAGAAAAACATGTAATTAAATTAGTTACTAATCAAAATGTTGGTGATTACAAAGACGTTACATCCAAATATATTATTTCAGTAAAATGATTATTCATTTGCCCCGACAGCAACGCCTTTCAGTGCTGGAGATTCAAAAATACTTTCCTCATGAAAACAGAAACAGGCTCTAACATTACTGTACAGTGTAGAGTTTGTTTACCAGCGGTGAAAATGCTGCCAACATCAAAGTGCTCAATGTCAAACCTGAGGAAACATCTATATGGAGCTATTTTTGTGTCTTTTTTAAGCAGTCAAATGGTTTGAGAGAGAAACTTTCCACACTTTTGCTTGCAAACCCTAAAATTTTGCTTACGAACCTAAAAGTTTTGCTTGTGAATCTAAAGGTTTTGCTAGCGAACCCTAAAGCTTTGCTTGCAAATCTAAAACTTTTGCTTGCGAAACTAAAAGTTTTGCTTATGAATCTAAAACTTTTGCTAGCGAACCCTAAAGCTTTGCTTGCGAATCTAAAACTTTTGCTTCCGGTTCCGCTGTATTCCGTGGGCTACACTGGGGAAGACAGTAATCAGTGTTGAGAACTGTTGGGAGGTTTACACTGCCTGGTTTAAATGTATATTCCTTTAAGCTTTATTGCCCAGTTTAAAACATTTGTTAAAGTAATCAAAAAGTAATCCAATGTAATTAGTTACATTACTTATTGCTTTTTAAACAGGGTAACTAGTAATCTGTAACCTATTACATTTCAAAAGTAACCTTCCCAACACTGTCCACTACACACCCAGTTTTCAAACAGCAAGTGACTAAGTGTCAGTGCAACAGGCTGAAGGATGATCTGAGTTTCTCAGACGTCTGCAGTGTATTACTGTGTATTACATCTGTGAGATATCAACTTGGGATTTGGAGATCTGTGTATGGCATGTGGAGGATGCAGAACTACCAAAAACTTTGGCACATGCTCCTGAGCTGCACTCTCCAACAGTTGTCATCTTGTCTCCCACCTGTGTGTATGTATCTCACTCACAGACTCACGAAGCAATTCTTATCACAATGCAAATATGGCTGAGTAGCATGACGTGAGATAATTTAATAATAATAAACGCATGTAAATTATCTGTGAGTTTCCGGGGCCGCTTATGCAGTTAATGCTAGAAAAGCTGTCCTGTTAAAATAGAAACCATCTGATAAAATGTAATAATTAGTTTATCTGTTGCATGTTTGGATAGGACACCTATTAGTGACTTCAGCGGTCAACTCTCCTTATTCTTGTCATGTGATAAGTGAAATCTGCCTCGTACTACTCTGTGCTGCGAGTGCTGCTCTATAGAGCAGACACTTTAAGTTTAAAACTGTAGTGTCTGTTAAAAATAAAAGACCATGGTGGGGAGGTCAGTGGCTCGTTCCTATCAGGCTTTTATCCAAAATCACTGAAAACTGCAGTTGTTAAGCCGCTTTGAAAGTAAGACAACCTGTATCCTTCCAAATTGAATATTAATAGACTCATCTCTAATCTTCCATTTGTTGTTCAACTCAAAAACCTTTTGAATGTAAATGGCCTTTTGGACATATTTCAGTCGGGCTTCAAACAGCATCACACTACTGAGACTGCACTAATAAAAGGTGTTAAATTATTGGTCTGGATATTGACTCAGATAAGACATCGGCTTTGGTGATCCTCGTACAGCCTTTGATATTGTGGACCATTGCTCAGCTTGATTCCAGAGCTGCCAAGACAAAAACCCAAGATAGAAATAAAAATCTAAATATTATCATCTCAAATAAATAGCAAAAAATACAGGTCTCGTGTCCAGACGAGATTTAGAGAAACCCATCCACACCTTCATTTCCAGTAGGGTGGACTATTGTAATGGTTTCTTGCTTGGTCTTCCCAAAACGACTTTGGTTCATTCAGAAAGCTGCTGCTAACAAGAAATAAGAGAACTGAAAACATTACTTCTGATTTTGAATCTTTACACAGTTTCTTTTAGGACACTAATCTCAGGCCAAAATACATTTCTAATAGCAATGTTGCTGATTTGTCTTAGAATATGGAAAGGAACATGCTTCAGTTCTAGAAAGACCAATAAAAGAAATGCAGAATAAGAGATTGTATTTAGTTACAAAAGGTAGTGGAAGAGAGGCTAGCCCGGGCTTGG
>JAVQJL010059038.1:0-22247 GCA_036024295.1 Nannoperca obscura | reverse complement strand
TGTCTTGACTCTATTTTCTATTCATTTCACAACGTATGGTGGTGAATAAGTGTGACTTTTCATGGAAAACACAAAATTGTTTGGGTGACCCCAAACTTTTGAACGGTAGTGTATATATTCGCCTCATCCCCACTAGTGAGCTCACCATGTTTTTGGCAGGATGGCTAATTGGTCAATTTGCCCAATGAGTAACTGTTGAGAATAAAAGAAAAAAGTCTACCAGGGCTCTTGTTGCAAGGAACATGGAGGTGAACAATGACACATCTGTGCATGTTTGAAACAATAAATGGGAAAAAGTAAAAGGGCCACAAAGCACAAAGGTAAGCCATGTAGGCTCTCTCTCTCACACACACACACACACACACACACTGTACACACCCTGCAGCCACCTTAAATGAGGGGCTGCTGAACTCCTCGCCACATTGCTGAATTAGAGAATCTGTCTGTTTTGATAGAAACGGTGCCAAAACCACAGTGTCTATATATGCATGTAAAATAATACAACCTATAGGCTTGACTGCACTCTGACCTCAGACCAACCTCCTTATTTTCCTCATTCAGCCCTTCTGAGAGTTCCTTTTCCCCATGAAATGATACACTAATTCAGTCATTCATGCTGTAATTTGTACAGTAGAAGTCCGGTTAAGTGAAATGTGACAAATCCGTCCTCCTGCTCTCCCCACAGGCAACATTCTGTCTGTCATCATATTCATCATCAATGGTCATCTTTTCTTTCCCACTGTGCTTCGGTCTGACTGTAATGCACAACAGCCTCATAACAAAGTAGTTGGCTTTTATCAGCTGGGCATGCTGTTTACCTCCACTATGATTGAGCTTCCTAAAGGCGTATAGCATCATAAAAACAGCCTCTATATCCTGCAGTCAAATGCTACTTTTCTTTACTTGGATTTCATTGCCTGAAATATTATGTGTTCATTATTTCTTCGTTTAAAGGCTTAGTGTATCGCTGAGTTTCCCCTGCCACTAAAAGGATCACTTTGTCATTTCCTGTAGTTTATACTGATTCTAACAACAATACAGTTCTGGAGGAAACACTGGATTCTTGTTTTTCATGGCAGAAATAAATAATGGCATCTAACTCCAACATCGTCTTTCACATCCTCTCCTCCTCTTTCCCTTGCTGTTTCTTTCCCTCTCTTTCTTACACCTCCACATTGAACTCTGTTGAGTCTCAGTGTCTGTCTGTCTGTCTGTCCGGCCTCTGGCTATGACAGCCCGACATGAACACTGGCAAGCGTTTAATTACCTCCACTCAGCCTCTCACACATCAGTCAGCCTCGGTTTTACAATCTAACCAGAGGGATAATGATGCACAGCGCTCATAGCTCAGACCACAGCACTAATGAGGACCATGTGCTGCAGCAGACAGAAGTGACAGAAGCAGGAAAGGTTCCCATGCTAACAGGATCATGTCTTTGGAAGTGTGGATGGATGGATAGATAGATGGATAGATATGTGGAAACATCTGTACTACAAATGGTGGTCAATCCTCTCAACTGGGCTAGAGTGCACAGGAAGCCAAAAGAATGCTGGGAATTGTATTTTTGTTACCGCAACATCTAAACATTGGGTCTCAGTTATGGGAGGCAGTATGTTTTGACTCACTAAATATATATGTAAGAGGAAAAGTGATGATCCACCCTATATGATTATAGGTTATCATAACAGTCAAGATAGAACAACCAACCTCAAAACTAACTTTATCTGCTGTATGGGTTCAAATATACACTCATGTTTGAATGTGTGCGAATGTAACAGGAATTGTAAAAACACTGAGATAGGGGAGGGAAAAGGGGGATAAAGGTGAAATAAGTGACATAGATATGAATAATAATAGATGGACAGAGTGGGCTGCATTGAATAGTAAAAAAAGAAAAGATGTATTAAGTGCCCTTTTGCTCCAGTGATGTTCAGTTACTGCCGGTGACCCCCACCCACCCTTTTTCACACCTTCTGCAAGCTGTTTTGTTTATCTTTTAAAAACCCTTCACCAGTTGTGTGATCATATCGAACTGGAGTGTGATACAGAGTGCATTCCATTTGCTGTCAGAGTTCCAGGGAATTTGCATAACGGCCACAGCAGCCGCTGGCGCAGAGCCAAGAGAAGCACGGTGTGACTTTTAGGTCTCCAGGGATTTCAGCGAGCCATGATAAGGGGCTGTAAAAGCATAATGCACAACAATTGAATCTTTGTATAAAGTTTGCACCTGTGATTAATTCTTTAAATGCCATAAAAATCTCCATTGTAGTGACACCTGCACATATAATATTTACTAGGTTTGAAATCTCATACTCCTGATAAGTACTTTAACCATATTAGCATCTAAAAGGCTAAGCAGATTATTACTCAAGTAATAACCAAACATAGATTTCATTAATTTACTTTCCTTTGTCTTTCCTTTGTCTTTCCTTTGTCTTATCTGAGAAACTGGTTGTGATTTTCTTGTTACCCAGTCAATAAAAACTGGGTATCAAGTGACTGAAAAATCATATTGCGCTGACATATTTTAGAAATCCAGCAGGAAGAGTGGCTTAATACAAAAGAAGAGATCAGCATAGACAGTTATGGCCAATAATAAAAATAAGAAAAGCTATAGAAACTTAACTCAGTGACCAGGGAAGAACAGAAACAGCAAACAAGTCCCCAGACAAATATAATCTATGCTAATTGAACTAGACACTGTTTAATCTGGGTGTGTTTGAGACACACAAAGCTCTATTGTCACATGTTTGCAGGCTTTATCTGTGAATTTAATGTCTCTGTTGTTTGCTTAGGTAAATCAAGTTTGGATCTGCAGGCCTGAGGCAATGTGCTGGTATTGCTCAAGCCAAGGAAAACATAACACTGAGTAGTGTACCGATGTGACGGTGAATGGATGAATGGATGGATGGAGCTACAAAAGGTTAGAAAAGTCCACATGATGAAGAAAATGATGAAGTGAAGTTGCTGGCTGAATACAGATATAGGGAGCCAGGAAAGATGTAGTGAATGATTGCTGTTGGATGGTTGAATGATGGTCAGATGCATGGATGGATGACCAGAGAAGCTGACTAATAAAACATACAAGAGCCATGTGGGACGGCAAGAACATGAATCCACCAAAGCTCAGCTTAATATATTGACTTCTGAGCTCTCTGCATCTTGAAGTAATCTTGTATTGCTCAATGTCACACAGACAGTTTGAAATAATTTTGGATTGGATTGGATGAAGTGGTTGAAAACCAAGAAAAGGAAGGGGAATTCTTTGGGGATACTATGAGTCAGTAATGGCAATACCATGGTGAGAACAAACCAAAGCCAAAGGTTTGCAGTGTCACCTTAAAACGTAGATGAAAAATATTTCTTCCCTTTCACACACTGACACGTTTTCCCGGCATTACATCTGTATTTGCTCACTCTTGTTACCACCACTGGAACAAATGTGACTTGCACTCGCAAGCCTGTGGAAAAACAACTTTCTTCTGTGCCATTATTACCTCTCTGAGTCTCAACATGGACAAGGCGCAGCGCCCTCCCTAAGCATTATCTCTTGCAACACATTTTGGTGAAGAAAACAGGCAAGACGATGCTGACTTATGGTAATACAGGCAAACAGGCAGTGATAGATCACTGGTGCCCAGCAGTCCCACCACGACAACCACATCTTATAAACTACTCCACCTGGACAGAGTTAGCTGCTGGGACTAAACAACAACATGGAACAGCGAGTCACGGGCCATTCACTTTTTACCCCTCCAATTTAGATCAGCTGAGACATTATGCAGTTTTCATGTCAATGATTTCACCAGTTCCTTTGAGGTATGGCACTGATGAAAGAATAAAAGAAAAAGAAAGAAAATGATGACAAAAAAGTGATGCTATGTGTGATGTATGAACTTATGGTGATAGTGACAGTTAAAGATAATGGAATCACTGTCTCGCAACACAAACCTCTAAGTAATAAAACCATTTTAAGTTTTAGTGGGTACCCTTGTTGGGCCCCGCTCCTCACTTTGGAAACCTCTCCTCTGGCGGAGCTAACGGGCTTCCTGATGAGCCTCTTGACCCCCTCCCTTCCCCCCGTTCTCTCCCTGACCAGTTACATAGAAATCATCCGATGTGATGACACGCACTCGGGTTTACTGTTACATGTCTCCTTGTTCATCCACTCAAGAAAAATTCACCATCACGGTTCTCAGTATTTTGCAGCCGACTCAGTCGACTAAAACTTGACAGCCCCTAAAGAGTAGTGCATATACGAGACAGAACATACAAGAAAGTAATGATCAACTCTTGCTTATTCAATGCACTCCCTAATTATACCCGATGTTTGTTTTTACCTGTGCGTAAAAGGTCACGAGGACACACGCTATCCAGCCTCGGACTGCCCAGCTTGTGGAGAAGTTCGATCTCATCTCTGCTGGTTAATGAAGACTACTTCTGAGGCGAACTTCTCTTTCTCAGTCAAGATGACTCTTAAACATCGAGATCCGACTCTAAATCGCGTCCTCTGCGTGCACGTGGCGGGTCCTCCACACCGTCTCACAGGGCATTCCTGCGCCTTCGTTCCCCGTTGGGCAGCTGCTGTTCCCACCGCTCTCCTCCTCTCATCTCGCTTCTGCTTTCACCCACGCGTTGTGAAGGAGGCTGCATGCAACAGCTTGTAAAAAACGGAGTGAGGGAGGGAACTACTTCACGTTGTCATATGAAAAGAAAAAAGTTCATCCCCCCTCTCTTTCCTTCTGGCTCCACATGCAGTGATATCTCTCTCTCTCTCTTTGAAATAAATGAGTGTGTATGTGACAGAGTAAGTGTGCCTGATTGTTTATTGTATCATGGTAACGTGAACCTTTAGACACTGGAATTAGAAATGTACTGTCACACATGTGTTTCTTTGATAATTAACTTTAATGTTAGGCTGACCCGCAGCAGGCACAATTTCCTTATTGTGAAAGTTTGTCAAGTGGCACTTTTCATGTGATTTCCCCAACAACTGACCACATGCATCCCACAATATCCCACTGCCGTGATGATTAGTAAATGCATAGTTCCTGGAGCGTGGGCCCTGGAACAGCCGTGACCACTTCTGCAGTCCACAAAAGTCATTTATTTAAAAAAAGTTATAGTGACTGACTCCAGGAAATAGATGCTCTGTGATCCCAGGGCAGATAGAGAAAAAGCAGTGGATATGTTTCCATCTGAATTTGCATGGCATGCTAAGCCCAGCCTCCCCTGGCAAGTCATGAGAAGGAAGGTTTGAGAAAGTGGAGAATATGTTCTCTTCAGTATGACAGTTATGCAAATATTAAATTGGAGGTATAGCTCTAAGTGGATAAAACAGGTGGCTTGTCACCATGAGAAAGGTGAGGAGAGATGTAAAGGGGGAAATAATTCAAGGAAATAAAGCTATCTCCATTCCTTTGTGAGCAAGAGTGGACAGAGAAAGAGAGAAGCATGTCTGTTTTAAATAATCATTCAGATACCTGTGTTTCTGTATATCCATAAATTATGACTAAAAATCAAAAGTGACTGATGTTCATGTGCGGATAGAGGAGTTCAATGGCGGAAGAAAGAGGAAGAATAATGAGGATTTTAAGCCGAACGAGTGGAGGTAATGAGCTCTGTCCTCCCTCTCCCCATAAAAACATGCTGAGAGAGGCTGTTTTGTGGTGGGGCATCTGCAGCTCACACAGCAGCAATTAAGAGCCAGATTCGACTCTAAGCAATCAGAAACCTCAGCTCGACTCTGAACGCACCCCAAAACATTTGCACGGAAGTCAACCCCAAGCAACAAAACTGAAGTGGAAACGCAGAGAAGTTCCTGTTAGGCTCCACTTCAAACACAGAACTTGCAACGTATTTCGTTTTGATGTGTGAAAACGTAGATCCACTGCAGGCAGACACCACGCTGGTTTACAAGCACTGCCCTTCAAGTGACCTCGGTCGGAGCAGACTGTGTAGCTCTGTAAGCATGTGGGTTGTGTTGCTTAGCATCACTTAAAACAAGTCAGAGTTCATGAAGCAGGCCTATTCCAGGCAGCTCATATTCACAACAATGCGCGCACACACACACACACACGCTATAAGCTGCTGAATGGTTTCCATTAACGTAACACACACTCGCTTCGTGGACTAAAGCAGCCACAGTCTGTTTTGGTGCCATGATTTTGGAGGAAGCTCCAAGGGTTCGGCGCGGTCTCCCTTGAACACACTGAAAAGTACGCAGGGCTGAAAAACATGCACATGGGCCTCACATGCACACAGAACAGAGCGGAATAATAACATTAAAGCTCAGCCACCATGTTCCGGTGGTTTTAGGGTTGGATCTGTGCTGCTCCTGCTTGCTTGGGAAACAGATGTGATCAGTGAGTCACCAATGTGAGTTAAAGCCGCCCGCTGACACTATTACTACACAAACAAAAATGCCAGGCAAATTTTCATCAACACACTCACATACAGAAACAGAGGTCAATGCCCAGATGTGCATCTAGATACACATATTTGCATGGTGACACACACACACACACACACACCCACACTGAAAAGCCTAGCTAGGGTCTTGGCGAGCACAAGTGTTATTTTGACATGTAAAGAACCAAACTATTCACTATAAATGCAAATAATGCATCAGACATGGGCTCTGCACACACACACAGGCAGACAGATACACAGGCACGCACACCCACACAGCAATGAAAGCACGCACACAATGCTGCCATGCCCACTGGGTCCACCCCTGTCCTGTATGAATTATTTGTCCACCTGGTGAGTTATCAGTGATGATGGTTGAATATTAGCCCGAATATGCAAATGCTGTTCTTTATCGAGGGGCGTCAGTTCACTGGCGTAATGTTCAACTACTAAATGAGAGCAGCTCTAACGGCCTACCTAACCCATTTTTCTACACAAATAAATGCACTGGATTCCACTACAGGGTAATGAGAACTGTCCAAAACTGTGTGTGTGTTACTGATAAGACTGAAATTGCAAACACATTTTCTGCTACTTTACTTCACTCAAAGACGGATCGTGCTTTAATGGCTGTTAAATTCCTGTGATTCCTTTGACAGAGATGAATGGTCTTGGTTAACCACATTATTGATACTACGTCAAAAGAACAGATAGCATGGATTGCGAGATAGTGTAATCTTGACGGTGGATCTAAGCTTTTTCTTATGAATTTATTTGGGGGTATACGGTTAGGAATGTCCCTTGAGATGGACTTTGGTTTGTTGTACTTAGCAGACAATAGACCACATCAAAGGGCTGGACGTGAGAGGCAGGGACAGCAGGCAGGAGTGTGTGTTTGTCTGTGAAATGACTTTGTTTTACAGCCTTCAACACCTGTCGACACTTTGAGCCATGAGCCATAATCAAAACTCTGGATTTTCCTTCATCAACAAGGCTAAACGCATGCAGACATTCAGTGAGGCCTCCAGGAGTACATTTAAGTACACAACTCATCTCCGTCTTTTATTAAACCATGACACCAATTTCAAATATACATATTGAGTAGCATACTCTTCGGTTCAGTGTATTATACAGTCATTTACCGTTTCTCTTAGAGCATATTGAAAAAGAACAGAAAATAGAACCAAATACCCACTTTAGAAAAAAACGGGACAATTATCAGAGACACTGCAACACAGAGAGACAAGATGCACCGGTAAGGGAGGGAATAATTATGATCAGTGTTCTCTTCAACTACACGTTTGCAAAACGGATTAACAAAAAACAAATCCATTAACAGTAGTGATAATGTTCATTATGTATAAGACTCTGAATTAAAACAAATATACATATATAATAAAGAGCAAAATAGTAAAGTGAAGTGCAAATTTCTTTGGAAGTTGGAATAAGGTATGCTTTTTCTTCATTAAGACATAAATAAGTTATAAAATAGAAGCTATCAAAACAAAAACCAGAGACAGACATTGAAGAAATAAAGGCAAGACCATTTTTTTTTTTCATAGCTTCAAGTAAGCGACACTTCTGAGCCGTCCAGATATACTGTACAAGGAATTCTTAACAGACTCAGGGCCATTGTGTTGTCTTTCAGTACAATTATTCAATGACAAATGCAGGTTGATGCATTCCGTCGCACATCTCTTCGCTCCAAAATGGCGTTTAAAACTCAAAATAAAATCCAGCAGGCCGGGCTCAGAGTTTTGTTTCCCAGCGACGAGTGAAGCTCTTCTGATACAAGAAGTACTGCACTGAAATGAAAGTCCCTTGTCATCACTTTGGGTGAATCGCAAAACTGTTCACTCTCTTCCTCTCTCTCTCCCCTCTGTGTGAAATTATGTTAACAAGACTGGTGGATAAAACCAAATCTCTAGTCCTGGACAACGTTTGCGTCATGATTACGGATTAAGGAGGGGGGGCAGATGGGAAACCCAAAGCTTTCAATGCAAAAAAAACATTGCCGTTCACCTTTAAGTAACATGGGAGTCCTGCTGCACTGGACATTTGAAATGGACACAACCTTCATTTCTTGAGATTGAATAAACTCTTTGTTTTCTTCTACTTTAGGTTGAATCAATTCGTTTTTTTTCGCCCGTAAAATGAAATGCTCCCGGAAGGGGACCGTCAGCGAGTCGCAGTAGTCATTCAGTCAGTGTCGTGATCACTTCTTTCTCTGGAAGACGTTGGCAAGCATTGCGCCAGAGGTGGTTAGCTGGCCCATCTTGCTCAGGAACTTGGTCTTTGCATCCTCACCCACCAAACTGGAGGCGATGGACATGGAGCTATGGGAAAACAAAAAATGTGTAAATGTTGAATTTTGCCGTGACGAAGCAACAACGTTTAGCTCTGCTTTATCAACATAATGGACAGAAAGACAGACACAAACAAAAGCACAACAGCATAGAAAGAAACCTACACAATCCTCCACTATCTGCTGACGAGCTTGTGTCAGCATTCACTCTACTACTTTAGAAAGGAAATTGTGTTTGCAAATGCAGCCCCCCCCTGATTTTTACAGTCTAACGGCTCCACAAGTTCCTCTTTTGATTAGCCGGCGCAGTTACAACACTCTGTCAACTGGTGAACATCAACATCACGTGGCTTCTAGATAAGAACATCTCAAAAATTTGCTTTAAAATGCCTCATGTCTTCCTGTAAACTGTCACTGGTTACGCTTCTGTATATCCCTTCACTTGTTATGACAAATCCAGTTTTGTCAGAAAACCAAACTATTTCATATACCTTCCTGAGGAACTGTACGTACGCATGCACAACGTAATACACTGGTGTGTGGAAACTTTTACATCAGACCTCAATTAAACAATGGCTACAAAAGAATTACACCAATGTAATGTGATGCCACTAAAACAGTCTTTCTGACAGACAGCTCACTAAGCTGTCAGAGCCACAAAATTATCAAAATAGTTTCCTGAATAGTTCATACCAGAAAGTAAATAATGAATCAAATGAGGGGGGAGGAGAATCTACATTCCACAAGATTAAAACTCCTTAAAAGATACATGCTGTGAAAATAAAGATCCCAGTTATCAATTATAGTAGGAAAGACTCGACCGACCAAAATGAAAGAACAAAAATCTCCCGGCACAAGCACAGAGATTTTAACCTCAAGACTTTTAACTGAGGGCTGTGGGGGGGAAACACGCCCAAAACTGAGCATATGTGCAGAGAGAAGCAGACATACACACACTTCTTACATTCATATAAACATACTTCTCTTTTTAATGAGCCCCCGAACACATGTCAACAAGATGGGAGAAGCATCTTTTAAAAAGGACAGCCACAGTATGGCCCGTGTCCCAGCGCTTTACCAAAAGAACTCCTCTCATTTTCCGTCTCTTTCTGTGAAGATACCCACATAATGAGTGCAGTTCCAACACTCTTACATGTTCTCCTCTCCCCTGGGGAATAAACCCGCAATACGGGCCCAGTCCCAACACTGTCAAGTGACCCCTCTCCTCACAGTAGGACGACTTCTTCCCCTTCCAAGTTCTTAACCGCCACTTTAAAAGCCATCACTTGCTGCTGTCACTGCCTCTCATGCGATAAAAACCAAAACTCAGCTAATCGTTTTAGAATAAGTGATGGTGTAAATGGTGTTTGTTTGGTCTCACCCTTGTGCGTCTGCCATTCCTCTGTTTTCCACCTTGATTTCACATTCTTTGATCATAGAGCTCAGAATAACCTGTGGAGGATGTGACAGACAGATTAAGCTGAAATGCTACATTCACAAAACTCATGATTTACAAAAAGATTTATTTTGGGAATGCAATGCCACCTATACAATCCTTGCAAATAGCATGTTATTAACTCCTGGAATGGTACAAAGCAGGTGGTGTGGGTCTACCTCTGCCCCATAATGAATAAAAAAATAAAGAGCATGTATGAATTTGTATGTTTTAATGCAATAAAGTTCCAGTTTGACAAATGATTCCTGTCTTAGAATCTGGTATGCAGGCAGACAGCGTGGAGAGTCAGCTGACCATTAGTCACCTTGGGAAAATGCTCACAAGAAATGGATCGCGTGAGTTTCTGAGACACAACTAAATATGGCAGAGGTGTGTGTGTGTGTGTGTGTGTGTGTGAGTGTGTCTGAGAAAGAGGTGAAGACTGCCTGTGTGAGATCCCCTGGGACTATCAGACAGAAAGAGGGAGACAGTCTGGCCCATCAGCGCGTGATTACTATATTGCATGCGTGCATTGCGAGCGTAAGTGTCAGTGTCTGAATACGTGAATGAATCCCTTCCCTCCCACTCCCACAGATGCACATCTGTGAGTTTCCTGACCTCGTGCTCAGGGGAGAGCTGCTCCATGTCAGCGCGGAGGCACCTGAGGCCAGGCAGGAAGTGGTTGACCATCACCTCCTCAGAAATGACTGCACATGAAGCTAAGGACTGGAACGAAAAGACTTTTGAGGTTGATCCAAAGCACCTTGCAGCATGCACCTCGAATAACTTTATTGCTATTCCTACAGTGGGAATCACAATGCTAAATTTTTCACTACTAATCATGCGAGCTGCAGACCGCCAACTGTGGGTGTTCATTTCACGATATAATAATCTGGGAGTGAAAATATTTTTTTACCTGAACATACAGAACCAGTCAAAAGTTTGGACACACCTTGACATTCACTTGAATGAGACTGTAGCTCAATATATAGTTTAACGAAGCTAAACTGCTGATTTTAAGAAGAAAAAAAAAGTGTATTGTTACACTACAGTATTTGTTTTTGTAAAAACAGACACGAACACCACTTTGTAAAATGTAATAACCCTCTTATATATTAATCTTAGAGTGGAGATGTAATGCCTTGGCTCTCCAGACATTGCTGTTTTTCTCACATGTATAGACACAGAAACTAAAAAGCTGGTGTCTTCAAGGCCAAGCAGCTACAAATACTATTTTAATAGTGCTTCTAGGCATTACCAGATGTAGTTTACTTAAGGATAATTTACACCAGTGTAGGTTCTGCCACCTGTCATAGCCAGCGGAGCCACATGGGACACAGAGTGAACGAATCAATATTTTTAGAGATGGGAATGTACAATTTCAGAGCTTGTCGCACTGATTACAAGAGAAAGAAGTGCAGTGGGAGGTAAAGCCACTGAGGTTAGGGCTATACCTCCTGGGCACTACTGCACTGTGAAATCACAGCCTGACAAAGATCCACAGGAATGAACCTCAGCCCAGCAGTCCTTTACACTATGTCTGTGTGTGTGTGTGTGTGTGTGTGTGTGTGTGTGTGTGTGTGTTGGACGTGGGTGGGGTTGACAGAGGGGAGACAGAGTAGAGAGAGAGAGAGAGAGAGAAAAACAATGTAAGAAAGGAGAAATGGTAAGAAGCGAAAGAATCACAGAAGAGAATGATGGCAGAGACAGAGGAGAGGTAATGTAAATGCGAGTCCTTTCCTGGGAACTGTTACTCAGGATTGAAGTTGATGTTCAGTCCTTTCCTCCTCTCACGCTCGTTCTCCCTCTCTCATCCTTTCCTTTACTTTACCAACCAACCCTGTAATTACCTCTAGCCCCAAAATGGAGGCAGCTTATTTTCCCTTTCTCCTCCTGCCAAATGACTCTCGCAAACTCTGCCAACACACACACTGAAACACACAGTCAGGCACTGGGGCCACGCTGATACGTACCGCAGTTGTACCGACACATTCTGGAGCACATCGAAGCAGTGCAGCTCGAATATGACCGATTATTCTTAACGGCCTTCCCACTGACTCACTGTTATGACAGCTAACCCTGAACCCAAGCCAACTTTGAAACATCTAGTAAATCCTTTGGAAATACATACAGTACAGTAATGTACAGTAAAGTGTGACTAGACATTTCCCCCTTTAAGTTTCACAAGGTTATCAAACTGTTACGTGAAATATACAGCTGACACTAGGACTATAAATAAGTCTCCCTATAGAAGGTAAATCCATATGGACCAGAATGTGTAAATAATAGAATAAAGTACGACTAATAGAAGGATACAGCAGCAAGAGAGGGCGCTGTAGGCCTCAAACAGCTGGGTAGCGATGTCAATCCTCTTGCTCTCCACCGCCTGGCTGTTGTTAGCCAGTGCCAGCTTGTGAAGGTGTGGCAACACGACTGGAGGAATAAAGAAAATACAGACAATAAGTTGAGAGGCAAAAGACAAAGTGCAGACATGGTTCATTGTTGCAAATGTTTATATATATATTTTTTTTTATGTATTCTGTATTTGTGTCCTTTACATACAGTCATCTCTAAAGCGTGGCTCCGCATTGGGTCCAACCCTTCCGAACGTTCTGATGATCTCCATGTGCAAAGAGTGCTGATCTTGGTACTGAGGGTCTTCCAGGAATGACGCCAGCTGCATTTTTACACGCTCCAGCAGCTACACACAGAACGTATATTTACACACGTTTTATGGTCATTTTTAAAATGGTTCATTAAATTAAATTCACTGTCTGCATATTAAGCTTGTGTGCAGTTCGGACTTTAGCTTCCTACCTCTTTTTGTGTGACCGTCTCCATGATGGTACCAAAGGCAGGGATAGTGGATATCCTCACTGAGCTAAAAGCGGCAGGGGAGTAAGACAGTGGTTTCACCATTCATAGTCACTGTATCACTCTTTTAGGTATTCTCCAATCTCTCAATTACCATATCTTTATGCAAGAATCAGAATTAGTCAAATATTTGGTGCAAATAGTTCAGATTTATGTGAAAGTGTTTGAATCACCAGACTGTTGGGTTTTAACCTCATTAAGCATGGCTTCGGGTTATGTTATTAGTAGGAAGGCCCCAGTCAGGCTTCATGGGGCTATTTTCATCCAGTAACTTTATATTTGACTGGGCAGTTGCAACGATGATCCTCTGACAAAATCATCTATTTTCTTAAAACCATCAAATATATAAAAAGGTCAACAAATCATTTATGTTTCAAAACCTTCCTATTGAACATGAAACTAGCCAAATATTGCAAATATTTAACCCAGCTCTAGATTGAACACGTTAGATCTATAGTCAATGTCTGCCATTTTCTAACAATCCCAAGTTAAAAGATGTATTTAAAGAATAATTTCCCAAATTTGTCATAAAAAAAACCCCATAATGCATGATAAAAATATAGGACAATAAGCAATGATTATAATGAACTGGGATTAGCAAGATCAATGGGTTGCTGTTAGGGTGATGTTAGATAACCATTCCACTGCCAGTAGAAGCAGGTAAGACCAGAAGATACACTTGGGCCGTCTTGGAATTAGTGGAGTATTTATATATAAATTTATGTTATATGATTATGTCTCTAGGTATTCTTTGAAAAAAATACATATTACAATTGTAAAATGAATATTGAATCTGTTGAGTTGGGGACAAGTGTGTATCCATTATCATGACATTTCAAGACAGATAATGATGAGATGAAAAGGGCTGCATTCCAACAGTGTCACCACTTATTTCATCATCTTGTCTAATCAAAAACATGGAGGCTGGAAAAAAAGGTTATTTTACTTGTAGGATATCTGATCTGTCAAAGCCTGGCTAAGAAGATCGTATCATGTTTATCCTGCAATGAAAAAGACAAATTTGTGCCACTTAGCCAATCACTGTGGCTCCAGATCAGTGGATGGTCACAAGGCTCTACACTGTAAGGATGCAGCCCACAAATTGACAGTGTTGACAGAGATGTTATCTTGTGTCGATTGACTCACAATTCAGGCCCACTGCACAGAGTTATAAGGGCCGGAGCCGCCCGGCGATCTACTAATGCTTCACTCATGCCTCGGAGAACCAACTGCAAACCCACCACACAGCAGGATGAGAGAGAGGGAGGGGCAGGGAGGGAGGAGACAGAGACAGTAGGAGGGAGGGAAAGATAGAGGATGGGAAGAGAGAGGGGGAAGAAAGAGGTAAAGATAGAAGACAGAAGGGGTGATATGGAGGGGGGAGAGAGAGAGAGGGAGTGCGAGAGCGAGAAAGAAATAAAGAGACAGGATAAAACTGAGAAAGGCGGGGTGAAGATAACCAACCACTAGCTGACAGATCGGTAAGGAGGAGAGGCCCTGCTTAAACGGAGTGGGGTGGGGAGGAAGAGGAGGAGGGGACGGGTTACAGATGAGCATGCTGGGAATGTGCGGCTGCCGCATGCGGGCAAGGTGCACGCTCAAATCTGGACTGGTTAGTGTTGCGGGCTGATGAGGTGACGAGAGCTGGCGTGAGTTAGTGTTGAAGATGGATGGTGCCAACATGCAGAGAGTCAGTGTTAACGGTGGTTATGCTGATGAACCACCCCACGGCCAAGCCTGAACCTAAACAGGAGCAACGCCACACAACCAGTGAAAACTGTGCTATTCAAAAAGAGAATTTTAAGGAGAACCTGAACCAATCTGAAATCGTAAAATTAAACAAATGGTCTATCAATGAAGACATCGTCTTGAGAAATTATTTTGTGCAGAATTTGCTCCTGGCAGGTACAGACTTGTTTCAGTGTGATAGTTCTCTGGCGGCAAAGAGAAGGGGGGAAAGAGACGCGGCGCGGTTTACTGTTGTTGTTGTTGTTGTTGCAGCACTTACATTTCAGGGTCGGAGGACAGTGTGATGAGAGCCGGCACCACTCTCTGAGCTACCAGCGTCTCATTCACCCCCTTCACCAGTAGCTGATCGGATTGGACAGAGCCAGCCGTGATGTCACAGAGGTGGGCGGGGCATTGGGACAAGAGCGAGCAACACCGCCAATAGATAGAGAGAAGAGAATAGAAAAGAAAAAGCAAAACAGAAAAGGGAAGGAAAAAAGAAAAAAACAAAACACAAAAAGATAGGAAGAGAGTGATATACGATGACAAGAACCATAGCTGCAAGGCACGGATCGGTACTGCATGTATCAAGCAAGTACACACACACACACGCACACACAAACAAACAATCACACACACAGGTATGCAGAAGAAATGGCAAAGCCAACATAGCTAAACTACACAGATACTTTTACAGTATGGTGAGCATGGGCTCTTTCCACAGACTCCAGGTCAGATTGTAATTTAATTATTTTAAATCGATTAAATTGTTTGCAGTAAACTAGTCTGATCTGGGATCTGTGATAAGAGAGCCACATTTAAACCCACAGTTTTGACAATGGTGGACCACTAATCACTATGGAATGGTGACAGTGGGGTGTGTTGGGAAAGGGCAAGTACTTCACATGAATACAGCCAACCACTCCTCCTCCCCGAAGTTCAGATAAACATGGGCCCAGTTCTGCTGCTACACCTAGATCCTCATCCCAACATCTGACTTTTAAGTGAGCAAAGATCTCAAAGAACGGGAAGACATGATTTGTTATGGTTGTTTCTAATTATTTAGGCCAGGACCTTTGCCTTGGGAACCTGCCTTAAAAATAGATACAATCAGTGATAAATACTATTATAATAATAGTATAATATTTTCACAAGGCCTGAAATACTGAAAAAGTACAAAAATATATATCCATTAGAAAAACATTTCTGATTAAATTGTAATTTCCAAGAATGCTGAAAAGAAACAGGCCTTGAATTATTGTCGCTATCGCTTCAGGTTGCTGACTGCAGCATTTCTCTGACATGCAGCAGATATTTATGTAGTCAGTTCTGAGACCAGTGCACAGTGAAAGGTCTGATGTTAACGCTAAGAGGCCATAGAGTTGGAACCAAGCTACAGTACTTATAAAAGACAGAGTAGCTTAATATTAAATGCATGTTAAACAGCAGCAATAGCAAGCGGAGCTAGCACATGTACAGCAAATAGGTAAACATTAAAATAGTATTTATAATGTAAGACTGCACTAGACAACTTTAGCTCAATAATACAGTACATATCATTTCATTCAGAGCATTGTCTATTATAAAAGGAAAGTGCTTTACCAGGACACAAAAACACAATCAGGAATCACAATCTGAATTATATTCTTAATTTTGCAGTCATTTATTCTTATGTCTTGATAAAAATGTAAAACAGAAGAAATGTAATCAACAATTATACATTTCTAAGAAGTATTCCTGTAAATAAGATCTGATCAAAACCCTAAACATCTGTGATTAGTTCAATACACTATCTGTGAGTGCGTGTGTGTGTGTGTGTTTTTTGTACCTCAAACATCCGTGCAGCAGTACACCGGACCAGTGCAGACGTATGAACTACGCCGTACCACAGAACAGTTAGCAGCAATTCATGGTACACTGGGTTGGCACTGAAAAGAGAGTATAATATGAATACTCTGCTGTCAACCAACAACTGACTTTCAAGCTGTGAGATCTTTTTTTTTTTGACACATGTAAACAACTGCACTGCAAATCAATTAAACTGTACACAAAAAGGTTTGGCTCAATTCAAGTCATATCTTTAAAAGTGTTGTTCCAACTAGACATAAAAGTATACAATTGTGTGTTTATGTGTGTGTGTGCGTGCACTTGTGTACCTATCCAACTGCAGACCTCAGCGTCGTTACACATTCACCAACAGTGGACGGGGAAGTTGATTAAAACCCAAATATTTGGGCATATAACCATGTAACTAATGATGTACAGGTAAAGCATTCATTTATTATACATTCGAGTGGTTGTGACATCCAGAACGTCTTTGTGACTAATTAAGACCCTAAATAAAAATGTTCTATTTCATTTTTGTTTTTGTTCAAAATGACATTAAAAAGTGGTTCAGTGTAGAATGATAGTCTACTGTTGGTAATGTAGGAATGTATGTGTGTTTGTCTCACCCCAGCTCTACAAATGAGGCCTTCAGGCTGTCTAGAGGTGCATGAGACAGAGACAGGGTTGTCATAACATCCTCCAAGAAACCCACCAACAACTTGCGATCCTCATCCTGTACAGAAATCATAGAATGTTTGCCAGTTACGTCATGTAGGCAACACATACATTAACACCTACCTTTTATTATGTACAAGTGTGTGCAAATGTCTACTGATCAGCAGACATATTTTGTCACTTTCAGCACAAGCTGAAATGGGCTGCTGCTGTGAATATGTGCTAAATCATTTTGTGAACCTAAAATCAAAACAAAAACATGTGGCAGCTTGATGTGTTTTGCAGTGGACTTTTCTTCGTGACAAAGAACAATAAGCTAATAATAAGCCAAGTGTAATGTGGTTCACACTCCACATACCATACACGAGAGAAAAAGAGCCAAAAATATTCAACAAGTTAACTAACTACACAGAGAAAATCAATGACTGAAATACTGTAGACTCATTTATCTAAATATCACAAGGTATGACCCTTATGATACATTAAATTCAAGTTTTCTCTTCAGCTCACTCAGCTATTTGGCTGCAGTCTGCTCTTTATTTACCTGGTTATAACAAGTCAGCACTCCAGTGGCATAGATGGGGACTGTGGCTTTGGTGAGAATATCGTTCCCTGCCGAAGCATCTGAAAAGAGGAATGAAACCAGAATGAAAACGTTAAAAACAAACAATAGGAGAACATTAAAAATTACAGCTATTAAAATGTTTTAAACTGTTTTTTTCTGCAATAAGCCACAACCTTTCTTTCTTGTGGCTGCATTTCACTATAGCTTGTTGATGCTTCTGCTTAGTGTAGACACTTTCATCTCTGGCTTTTCTGAGAGACACTATTATTCTGCTGTAAAACACTAATATAGCTGTGCGGGACATATGTCAATTACCATAATCAGTTTTAGCCCAATTAATCAAGGAAATTAAAAATACACCAATGTACAATTGAACATGACAGGACATGATAAAGTGAGGAACAGTCTATTATATTGTGCTAGGCATGTCTACAGCATACATTATATTGCTGTGGTCTCACAAAAATTGCAAAAATTGCAATGTAAGGTCGCAATGACCTAAACACAGAGTGGGTCACAATACAAAACACATTTTTATAAATGGCCACAATAACAAAGCTAAATCACTTGGCAGCCAGCTGAGACCGAGCACTTCTTATAACTACAGAAACATGTCCGGAATAAAAAAAAGGAAAAAAAAGAAGAGGGGAACACCCATAACTAACTCCAAATAGCTTGTTTACATCAACAGTGTCTGCGTCTGAACTCCACCTAACAACATTCTCTTTAGAGAGCTGAGAAAATCACATCTGTGTGTATGTGTAGGTTTAATCTGCACTCACCAACATTCTCTTCAGATAGTCTGAGGATCTCCTGGAACTGTGGTTTAACCTGAAAATGTCATGAGGATAAACAAAATGTCATTACTACATTTATAAATATCCCTGACATTTACAGGGAAGTACTATTTTAAGCACAGAACTCAATACATCAAATGGTTGTTTGATGAATATCTTTGAAAGGTCAGAGAAAGGCATAGTGGTTACAATGTTTTTTTTCAAGGCACAAAATAATGCATACATTTTACAATTAGAATTAAGACACTTGAAATGGCTTGAAGGGCACTAGCAGATGGATTAAGGAAGTCTGTAATACAAAAAAAATCTACATTTGTGGGCACGTTTTTGCTGAACTGAGAACTCCAACTTTTAAAACACCTGTTACACAGTTTTTTTTATACTCTCAGGAGAATGTTCAATTTTGACGAGTCTGGTGGTTTTACCTTAGTGTTGGTAAAAATCTTGCCGAAGGTGCGGCAGAACCTCCAGAAGAAGCGAGAAAACTCGTGTACGCAGGTCGACGACGTCACATTGATACGACCCACAATATCTATGAGCTGAGGAAGGCTGGAGACAGAGCAGAGAGAAGGAAGGTAATGTATGCGTCATTGTTTGTGTATGCTTTTGTGATACTGTTTAGAAAGCTGTATGCATATATGTCTTTACACGTTTGTGTGTGTGTATGTGGTTGTGTTGTGTGCACGCATTTCTCACAGCTGGTTGACCACCCATAGCAGGCTGTCCCAGCTGGTGGTCCCTTCGTGCTCTAGCTGGTGGTCGTAGAGTAGAAGCAGGGCACTCAGCATCTCCCTGCTGCCGATGATGGTTGACACGTCCTGGAGGGGAGAAGCTGGCCTGGGGAACCGGGTCACTGCAGGACCAAAGACACAGGAACAGAATGGAAACTCTGTAAATGTGCTGCTTTAAGAATTACTACTTCTACTTGTGACTTCTGTGTGTGTATGTGTGTGCGAGTGTGTGTGCAGTTGTCCTACCCTCTATTGGAGGTATGTCTCCGCGGAGTTTGGCTCTGCTGGTGAAGGGTGCGTTCTGCAGCACCACAGCAAACAGAGGAGGGATGAGAGACTGCAGGGCCGACAGGAACATGTGTAGCTTGTGTTCATCCAGACCGTGTTCCCCTTGCTACAGAAAGAGGGAGGCATGGAGGGTAAGAACGGGCAAAAGTGAGGGAGTGCAATTGAATGTTTGTGCGGTACCGAGATAACTAAGTCTTTTGCAGATTTGATTGCCTCGATACCAGAATGACGACCTAATAAATCCAAAAGTTTGTCCTTTTGTTTGCATGCTGTAATGAGTAGGATTAAGGAGGACAAGATGACATTCATTTTGTCTATCTAGAATTCTTCATAGGGTAGTCTACTACTATACACAAACTATATACTATACACACATCTTCACAATGTGTACTGAATATTAATAATATCTTCCTTTAATCTACTGCACTTTACATGTGTTGAATTTCATTTGGATGTCTATGGGTCAACAAACTCTAGTTTTACTAGGTGTGATGGTGATAGGTTCTCAGGTTTTAGGCCCAGAGATGAAGCTTCATGCACACAGGCACTTACCATAAGAAGTTTCTCTATACGTGCCAACAGAGAAGGGATGAGTGCAGTGTGCAGGGTGCCCAGCTCTGTGGTCCAGGCAGCAAAGGCAGGAATGAAGACCTGGTGGACTGCACTGACCACCCGCTCTGATGGGTCCCCAAGTGACAGCAGCATCAGCTCAAAACCCTGAGTGGAAAACAGGTAATACAAAGCTGAATGGCTTAAAACAGTAATGGGAAACAGAAAGTAGTGCCCTTTATATTAAGTTCTGACACACGTCCCTCCAACAACACACACCTGGGAGTACTTGTCAGGGTCATCTATGTAACCCATGATAATACTCAGACTCTTAACCACAGCCTCTCTGACCATGTCAGCCTTATCCTCAGCGAGCATCTGCTGCAGCATGGACAACACCAAGGAGCTACGGATCTCCTTCTGCAGAGACAGAATGCAAGACATATTTTGTTCATCTACATTCATGTGAAATCCCCTTTTTAGCTGTGCATGCACATTATGTTCTTACAGGCAGGTATGGTGCTAAGGCTCCACAGGACTCTGCCACCAACAATCTCCTCTCTGGATATTTGTGGTTAATCTGCAGAAGAAGAAAACACGATTTATAGGAAAAAGTGTTGAAAGAAATAAAGGAACAGAAGTTGAACAGAGGAGAAAAGTAGACTGGAGGGCAGCCACCGTGGAATGGAAACAACTCGAGTATCATCAACATGCTGACCCTGTGGAAACCACTATTGGTCTTTCTAGGCAGATTCTCAGCCTCCAAACTGCTGACAGCTGTTGTTGCCATTAATGACACAGGTGGCAATGAAAGAAAAAAAAAACTGCTATCACATTTAAGCCAGGGACGCCATTGAGGCAATGATAGCAAATTTCTGAATCAGAACATGCATTTACAACAATACTGAATGTTATGCTCACTAAATACAAGACACAACTGAGATTGTTTTCTAATGTATCACACAATTCAATATTTTTTGTATTAGAGCTTTGAGCTTTTCTTGCAGAACGTGAGTATTATTCTTTTGTATTGTCCAGTCTACATCCATAATTGCAACTAAGGTAACCAAGCTTAATATGAATGCTCTAGTCAGAAAAACATGCCTATAAAGTGGAAATTAAGTGAAAAAATCAGGAGGTTGGAAAGTACTGGTGTTCAATTTGGAGCAGGTGTAGGCAAAGACCTCCTTGTATTACTATTGCAGGAAATCAGCGACAGCATATTCAATAACAAAGGCCACCTGCAGTGTATGTACTGTACCTGTTCCCAACACTGAGGAAGTAGTTCAGCCTCGACACGCGTGGGACCCACGTGCCTCGCAAACGCAACACACCCCGTCAAGATCATTTGTCTTTAAAAACACACACACACAAAAACACATGAGAACACACCACTGGATAAACTTGTGGATTGTGTCCCTATCTTGGAGCAAGGCAGTGGTATCTTGTTGATAGTCGATCAACCAGTATAATAAACTATATGCATCTTGTTCTGTCTACACACACACACACAAACATACACACCTCTGCTCATCATCTGGTCTCTTGATTAGGTTAAAGAGGATGTGGAGGAGCTGGTCTCTCTCTTTAGGCTCTGGGTGAAGGCAGGCGGTACACAAGATGAGCGGGATCAACTCCTGAAGGAGAAGCGATGAGAGAGAAACAGAGAGAGAGAGAGAGAGATGTGACATCAGTTTAGATGACTTTGAAAAAAGGAGAATGAGGTTGAAACACACAGGGAAAGGATGGTCCATAGCAGTCAAGCAGGCCTGGAGATCTATGGAGGAAGGGGAACAGGAAAGGGGGAGAAGGTGTTTTTTTTTAAAAAGAGGAGAGAAAATGGGAAAGTCAAAGGGAGAGAGAAACACAGAGGGTCCCTTTTAGAACCAACAGGAGTCCATGAACACTTTCATTACCTTTTGATGTTGTATTTTGACTAATTTGGCTTTGGATTTATAGACATACTGCAGAAACTTAAATAGTGCACGAACACACCCGGATACAGCTACACACACACACACACACACACACACACACACACACACACACACACACACACAC
>JAVQJL010059037.1:0-15821 GCA_036024295.1 Nannoperca obscura | reverse complement strand
GTGTGTGTGTGTGTGTGTGTGTGTGTGTGTGTGTGTGTGTGTGTGTGTGTGTGTGTGTGTGTGTGTGTGTGTGTGTGGTTTACTGACCTTTGGGAGCAGCGAGAAAACCAGACTACCGTTGATGGCAACGGGATTTTGTGTTTCCAGCCTTTTGTGACAAGAAATGAGGTGTAAACAGAGGTCACCAGCACGGTTTTTTGTTTTTCCATCATCTGAATTTGAGCCCTCTGTCCTTCTTTTCGTCAGATCATCCATGTTCTTCCAACATTCAGAGACAAAGAAAAAAACACTTTCTGCATACATAAGCCTGGCACACTCTGTATCCGTTTCAGGGCCTTTGAATGATTGTGTACATGTTTGGGTGTGCGTTTGTGTAAGCCATCACCTCAGGGTAGAGATGTCGGAGTTCACCTTTCTTCAAGGCCAAGATCGAAGGAAAAAGCTGTAACTGGCCGGAATATCCTGTTTTGGACCTAAACACTGTTCTGCAGCCAGGGCTTTCCTCTAAGTCGGAAAAAACAATCTGTCCCATCACTTTATTTCAGCAATCAGCCTCCCAGGTGGCCAATAATAATGACAACACAAGCCTTTAAAGCAGTTTAAAGAGAGAGAGAGAGACCCATTTTAGAAGTAAGGCTTATAAAAAGGTGGCAGGTGCTTTGAGTTTGTTTCAGGGACTTGGACAGACTAATAGAGACATGATAGGAAATCCCAGGGAGGAACAACCTTATCCGGCCGACGTGTCCGTCTGTCTGCCTCACAGGTCCCGGGACAATTTTTACTGACATCACCTCCTCTGGTCACTGCTGGGTTACCGGCCAGGGATATTCCATGTCTAGACTTCCTGCCATTTTGTTTGCGGGCAACATAAGGGTACTACACAGATGTTTACCTAAACTGCTGCATTCATTAAGATTAGTGAATAGCTACGGTAGTCACTGCGAAAGGAAAACAGTGGTTAATAACAGTGGTTCGCTCCATAAACCAAGGGCATCAAAAATGCATCTGTGGACATTCACAACAATGATGTTTGAATGAGTGAGCTTCAATAAAATGGTTTTGAAAAGTGATGCAGGAAGTGAGTGTGGGGGAGCGAGTACAACTTCTAAAGACTATCTGGAAACTTTTGCAGCTCATTCAGACCTTTGATGTGTCAAAGTGAAGTCTTGTCTTCTACAGTAGTCTTGCTTAAAGTACAAAGCATTTGTTAATAAGCTGAAATTAAACCAGACATATGCGTGCAGGTTGTACGTTTATTTCATGTCCATTCTGTTAGAGGAAAGCCTGTGTATTCTTGCTCCTTCACAAACAGCTCATAAAAAACAAGTTACTTAGAAAAATATACATTGATATTAGAACTGAAAACTTGAGATTCAGTGTTGAATTCAAATATACAATTTGCATATTAAGAACCTACAAAAAAGGTCAGAAAAGGTGGCTTCGATTGAGGCTAGTTTCTTGAAGAAAACAGAGAGAGCAAGCATCCAAAAGAAGGCACTGTCATTTTCCAAACTCCTCAAAAAGCTTATTGAGCCTACATTCAGCAAAAGAAATCTGATTTTCATGTGTGCACAATCACATAAGATGAAGGTCAAAGGTAAGTGTGTGAGAAGAGACTTCTTCCTGTTATTTACCCCTCCCTGTTTCACCCCATCCTTGACGCCCCCACTCACTCCGAAAAAAATAAAACAAAAACAAAACTCGAGCTTAATACAGGAGAGCCCAGCTACTGCTACAGTACTACAAAATCTAAGGTTAGCTGACTTTGGAAAGGTCATCAGGTTGAAAAGACAGTGGGAGCTGGGTTATTATTTATTTTTTTTAAGACTAACCCTCACTTTCCTACTCCTGAGTTAAGCTGAATCCCCAATAAAAAAAAATAAAAAACCTAACGTCACTGTTTTTTCATTCAAACCGTAAGAATGTTCAAGGCAAATGTGTCATTAATAAGCCAGCCGTTAACAACATACCTAATTCCTTTGTCATGTACATTACTTTCCTAGTCATTCCCTTTCGAAGTTAACTAAAACATCCACCACTCTTTTTCTCGCAGCCCTTTGTAATAGTCATCTATTGGTACATCATCAATGTCCCAGTAACTTTCTACAACAGTCCAGACAGTCTTTTAAAATCTCCTATAAAAATGTTCAGTTTCTCTCAATCTGGTCAAGATCCAGCTCTCCCCCCAGCTGGAAAATGTCCCTCTGTGTCCCACAATCACCCTTCCAGAGGGTGCATTTACTGCCCCCGAAGCCCACAGGAGACCCGGGCCGCGAGTCCACGCTACAAGCCGAGTCGCTGTCCAGCTCCTCGTAGGATGAATCCTCCTCCTCGTCATCTGCTGCCACTTCCTGCCGTGACTCCAGTCCAAGCTTGGACACGGCAGTGAAGTCTGACTCTGGTTGTCCGGAGAGGTCAAAGGTGGGATGGGACAGGCTTGATTGGCAGCCATCAGTGGCCGAGAACCCGGGGCAGCTCAAGCTCTGATAAGTCTGAAGTTTCTGTACAGAGGAGACAAAGAGGGAGAGAAGATGTTGGTTTGTGCACCTTAGCTCATGTTCACATTCTGGCTTCACTCTAATGAGGCTATGAGAGGAGAAGGGTTTGTCAGGGGGCAATTCGAGCCCAGGGATTTCCAGTATGTCAGTTTGAGATTGGGTTTCAGTTTGGGCAGCCAAAAGCCTCCCTTTCATTGACAGCATGTGAACATGTAAACACAAGTACACACACACACACACGTCATTGTAGAACGTACACAGATTCTAAACCTTCTGGGTTGTTGGAGAAAAACAAACCAAAGAAAAACAAACCAAACACTGCGATGAGTTGCAAACCACAAAGGGATCTAGGCTCTGAGCCTATTTATCATTGTGGAAGACACTGTGAAACACATAAGGCATGAGTATCCAGTGAACCCGAAGAGTGGAGGACATCTCTTGTTATTCACAGTTATGATGTTTTGAAGTTCTGCACTGTAGAGAGAGTCGGGGAGAATCTGTGTGTGAACAACTGCCTGCAATTTTGCTCTCAACACTTGACCTTTAGAGATTTAATTCACTAGGAAGTTGTCTCCCAGTTTGCTTTTATGCTCTCGGTCCACCCTGAATTCCTCTCTGCAACAAAGAAAGGCAGCCGTGCAGCGCAGTGAAGGGGTTAATGATCTCTAGAGTGCCCCAGCAGCAGATGTTGGAAGCATGGAGGTGAATAGAGATGAGGTTTTCTCTTTAGAGCTTCGGCTTACATGACAGACACCTCTAATGTTCCCCAGTGTGTTAGGACATTGCTTTTCCTGCTACAATGAGCTGGGAGTCTCCCAGCCTTAAGTCTCACTTTAGCAGGCTAACTTTTTTCTCCCCCGTGTCCTGATTTTGCACGGTCCAAAAGAAAACTACAACGCTGGATTTTGGCTGTCTGAGTTTAAGGTTTGCTGGATTAACTTTAGATGTAAGCTGCTCAAACACAGGACACTTCATCTGCAAACGCTTGAGGTGATCGTGTGATGAGTGGGAGGCCTTCGCTGTAGTTACCCCACTGGAGTGGAAAAGGGGATTTCTGAGCCTTTGCTCTCTCTGTTCAACCCCCAGTATTACCCCACTACTAATTATCACAGCAGAGGAGGAGACGAAAGGAAGAGAGAAAGGAGGGGGAGAGGCAGCGTCTCCACGATATGCTTTCTATAAAACCTACAGAGGCTTACTGGGATTTGGGTGGTTGTGGTGGTAGGTTGGGGGAGTAGGGTTGGATTTCTACTGTGTACCCAGCTTTGCCTGTGTGTGTGTGTGTGTGTGTGTGTGTGTGTTTTATTTCTCATTCACTTGGGCATACCTCCAACCAGATGGAATACATCCAAACCATATTCACTATTACCACACACATGCGAGGGCTCTCCAACCTTGTGCAGTTATGTCTCACTTAACCCACTGCCATGACAAGGAGTTGCGTATGTTACTTTCTAAATTTAATCATTTACGGAATTAAAAAAAAAAATCTAAAAGAGCACTTTAAAGTTGATCCATAAAGGGGAACTCCAGCAATGTAGTAATCAGTCAGTCAGTACACTTGCTGTACTTTGATACATAAAGTTGAGGGACTCACAATAAACATTTTTTTAAAAGAATGGTTAAAATTGAAGCAATGAAATCATATCTTTTAGCACATTAGCAAAAACACTGGACACTACATTTCCCAGAATTAAAACTTATTTATTTATATGGGCTTCATTTTAACTGCCCACATTTTCCAAACCCCCACAACTCCTTTGGGGGGCTTTTTTGTTCAATTTTTAATTCTTGAGCCCAAGCAGAGACTATGAAAAGCTTCTCCAGAACCTTAGACGACATTACACTCACCGCAACTTAACTTAGCACAATTTCATATCTAAGGTTTACAGAGAATGGTGCGAAAAAGAGACAATATCCAGTGAGTGGCAGTTCTGTGGGCAAAAATGTCTTGTTGAGTCCACTCCACAGTCACCAGATCTCAGTCCAATAGAGCACCTTTGGGATGTGGTGAAACGGGAGATTCGCATCATGAATGTGCAGCCAACAGCCGACTGTCATGTCAATATGGACCAAAATCTCTGAGGAGTGTTTCCAGCACTTTTTTGAATCAATGCAATGAAGAATTAAAGCAGTTCAGAAGGCAAAAGGAGGGTCCAACTCTGTACTAGCAAGGCGTACCTAATAAAGTGGCCGGTGAGTGTATATTACCGTTTCATGACAAGCAAACTGAACCTAGTGTGTAACCTCGGTGCAGTGCTCCTTTACATTTTCAGTTTTAGTTGATTTGGGAAGAATGCTTTAGTTTTACAGGTCCCAGAGCTGTTTTCGAGAGCTGGTGGCAGCAAGTGTGCCAGAAACGCATAAGAAGGAGCGCAACTCTTGCATCAGTTTACAATGCAGCCAAACAAACCGTGGACTGAGACCATTTCAGTAAACAAGACAGAAGAAGTCCACACTAAACTCATGTTTGAATGTTGTCTTCCACATGATGTGAAATGTGCACATCCATCGCATCCATTACATGCGTGTATTATGCATAATTTCCAGGGAAATATGTATACATAGTTTGAATCTTTAGTGGGAAAGGTGAACTCAATGAAACAAATAGATGCAAAGAGAAAATGCAAATATATTGAGAGAGAAAAAAAAGCTGTCCCCAAAATGGGGTATAATATAATCTTAAGGATTATAACTTTATTCCAATCATGACATTCATTGGATTACTCTGTAACAAAAAGCTTACTTCTTTTTACTTCATACACATAACTGATATATCCAAACTATGATCAACACAATCAGAACTTCCACTTTAAAATATATTATTTACAACATTTGGGATCAAAAGGCAGCTGCTATGGGAGCAGAACCAGCACAAGCCAAGAGGTTGAGCAAATATGCTCCTGATAATTAGGGTAAACAACAAACAACACCCCGCTAAGTACTCTGGCAAGCAACCTGCTGTGAACTTGATACACACACACACACACTCAAAATATGAGTACATTTCTTTGGATTAGCTCTGTGCTGCAATTAGGTCAGACAACATCAAACATTAAGCACACTGCTCTGAGGAAGACGGGAACATTCTTCCAACAGCAAACAACTGTAAAACAAAAGAGAGGGAAGGGGTGCAAACGAAGACAAGAAAACTTAACTCATTCCTGACAGCCGGACTACATACTTGAACAACTCCGCATCAACTATCTGCGTTGCTCTGTGTGTGAACGCCTTTGTTTTGGTCTGTGTACTTGTCAGGTATTCAGTCAAGGCACCACAGAGAGAATGCAAGGCAGATACGTGCAAATGCCTAGAGGGGTAAGATGAAAAAAAAGACAAATATGTCAAGTTGGCGAAATGGTTGAACAAGCAGAGGTAGTATGTGAGACTGCACACCGGTGTTTGGTGATGATGCTTTACAGGGTGCCACTGGGACAAGTCACAGTGTGCCATTATACACGGGCGAGCACCACACCTCAATGCGCCCACCTAGGTGTTCCCAAAAGCATGTGGGGCTTGACGCTCAGCTATGATCACCATGTCTGCCATTCCAGGAATGGAGAGGGATGGAGAGGAGGGGACGGGAAGCGCAGCTCGAACTTGGGCCAGCGAGGAGATATTAATAGAGAGTAGTGAGGGGTTCGCCGGCCAGCTACCCTGCAGAAATAATACCCTCTTTCTTCACCTTGCTGCTTCTCTCCTGAATGCACACACACATTCAAGCATCCGCGCAACACGCCCCCCCCTCTTACCACCTCTACTGCTAACACAGCTAAGCCAAAGATAATCTGTCCTTTTTCTTTATAACGTACAATGACAACACAATCCAAATCAAAGCGGCCGAGCTCCTCTAAAGCAAAGTGTGAGCTGTGTCAACAATCATTCAGCCAGTAACCTAGAATCAAGAGACAACATTCCCCGTCTGACAGCTCACTACGCCCACTATGCAGAGGAAAAAACAATGATGGGCCAAGGTGGAAGAGGGCAGCCAGGGATAAAAATGAGGCAGTGGACAGAGGAGTGAGCGGATATATACGGCTGACAGGGAGGATATTCAAGGAATTATGTGGGGCAGCCTGCACGCTAATCCCTGCGGTAGTCGAGCTATAGTCGATTAGCATGACATGCATCCCCAGAATTCACACCTGCCTTCATTGACGTGGCTGAGGAATCTAGAGGCCAAATTACACCATGTTCCCCTAACAACAAACACTGGGAACTTGTTACATGTTGACCCTCACAATCCTTAACCCCCTGAACCTCCAGCATACTTTACAACAAACGTCTGCATTTGGATAGTCCAAGACTACTTTTGTTTTTTCTTTACCTTGATTTTAGGCTGTATTACTCATCCACATATTTAAAAATTGGAGGCGGTATGGTGGTATGTGTGTGTAGGTGCGAGAAATAATAACTCTTGATTTACACCCTAAGGCAGGGCAGCGTGGGATGTGGAGTGTGGGAGCGTTTTAATGAAGACCCACCCACTTCTTTGGAGCGAGTGGGAGAAAGTGTGTGTGTGTGTGTGTGTGTAGCCAGGGGAAAAAGAAGAGCGTCACTTAAAATCATGCAGACTGTCAGCAGTCCGTTCACACATCAAGTTTGTCCAAAAACAGTTAAACAGTCAAATGCCAGATATGTGGTGTGATTCTGACATTTATGACTGCAGGTACAAATCCCTTCCACAAATCACGCAAAGAGCAATGTTCCCATAAGAGGGGTGGAAATCTCATCTGTTCCCAACTATGACCATAATTTTTATGTGCTGTCCTCACTAGAACAGACGCAGGTTGTAACCAGCCTCGCGTTTCCACATTATCACTTCCTTTTCCAGACAAGTTTGCCAGCTACTAGCTTTCCCATTGCTCTCACGGAGACAAACCACCTTGTTAACCCATGACAACTACGTGTATCTTCAGCGGGTACTTCTGGGAGTTTCCATTTAATTTAGCTTGACATGGTACATGCCTGCTTGTTTAGGCTCCTGGGTAAACTAGATGCAGCCGCTAACGCCAAGTTAAGTCTGAGTAGCGAAAGAAGAGAAAGAGAAGTGAGAGTAAATGTGTTCCAAATGATACTGTATGCTTAGAGTGAGAAAGCAAACACAGTAATAGTAGATCTGAAAGGACCCATCTAACCTGCCCTTCCTGACTCCTTTCAACATGTACATGAGTATATGCAATCATGCAAGTCAGTCCAAAACAATGGCCCTGCCTGTTAACCCGCTGACAACAGCTACTACAATGTCTGCAATCATTCGCAGAGGCCTGCTCCTTCACTCGGGCATCGCTGCAACCAGAAGTAATGTAAAACTGACTCCATGTGTGCGTTTGTGTATCTGTGCGTATTGTGTGCGATCATCGTGCTTGATTTTCCCCCCTCTTAGCAGCTGGCATGACTAGAGGAAACACGCTCACTAGTCTCCATTACCAAAGTCTTGTTTATCCAACCCTGGCTAGGTCCTGAGGGTCACTGGCTGGGAACACAAATCTTTGGGAAGATGGGAGGGTAGAGGGATACGTTGATGGTGCTTTCTAATGAGAGAACAGGAAAAGCACAATATTTCTGTGAAAATAATAAAAAATAATAAGTAGTAATAATCTATATCCGAACTCTGTGTTTAGGCTGGTTTTGCTATCGGTGGCTGCTGCTGGTGCTAAAGCTTCCGTGCATAATTTCAAGAGCATTCAAATAATAAATAAATAATGAAGCAGGATGTGATGTGGAGAATCACATCAAGATCTTTCTGGGCTCTGTAAAAACATCAGAGCACTGCAAGTATCAAAACAGTCCGTCTTATTAAAATACTTCTGTGGTTCTATTTTGGGTTTGGGTTTGGGTTTGTCCAGGGGTCATTTATACTCTCTGGCTGTTCCACGGCTTCCTCTGACCTTACAAAAGAACAAACAGACTCCTGTCGTGGGGGGAAAGCAATTCAGAGTTGTGTGCATCCAAATATCCAGCTATTAATCACCTTTGCTTGCTCTAACTGCCTGATAGTAGACAGAGCAAAAGAAAGGAATGAAGCAGCACACAGGGGTCGTACAGCTTTTATAGAGTCAAATTCAAGATAAAATGGCCAAACTTGAAGCCTTTTTCATCACATCTAAATTGTTTCAATAAATATCAGGACACAAGAAACTATTTCATTTCAAATATTAAAAGATTTACATGAGTGATTGTGTAGATGAAATACCAGATTATGTTGAAAATTGAGACATTTTTTAGGAGTATTTTCCAAACTTTCAAGACGATGTACAAACCCTGAGAACAGGGAATGAGAGATGGAAGTACAGGGCAGAAGTTGCAGTGAGGAAGCAAATGAACAGTGAGGCGTCCAACCTTTGGATGGGCTGTTTACCCAACAGAGTAAATGAAATGATAAACCGGAGCCGGGCTTGCTAGAGCGTGGCACTAGGCAGCGTGACCGAACATGAGGAATGCTCCTTTAGCAAGCACCACTCCCTGAGCTGGAAGGAGGGAGGCCTGAGATCACTTGGCCCTGAAGCCTCGGTTCCGGCGACCCAGAAAACTTCATTCAGCTTGATTTAATCCAGTCCCTGATCAGACTCGGAGAGAGACACGCCCAGTTATGTTTGAGGATCTCTCGAACTTCCCCTTGGTCTAAGTACAAAAAAGGTATTTGTCTGTGTGGCAAGTACATTTGGACCAGGACAGGACTTAAAATGCAATAAAGGACATTTTGCAGCATTAAAGCAAGATTAGAAATAAGCTGATATACGTTTAATCGGTGAACAACAGTGACACTAAACTCTGTTGAATTAATCAAATTACAATAACATGCAGTTAAATGAAAGTGAGTGTGTGTGTGCTTGTCTGTGCCTGTCAACATGTGTTCAAGATTTCCAGCTAACCTGAGTCATCTTTGCCAGGTCCAGGGAGGGCCGCTGCTCCTGGGCATCTTCTGGTCTCCTGCGCTTCATACCAATCTTTTTGTCGTTTAGCACGCAGGGCTGGGACCTGCTCCGAGACAGACACCCCACGCCTCCGGCTCTCTGGCCGGCTCGCCTCCCCAATTCAGGGGTGGAGTCTGGAGAGCTGGCCTCTGATGCCTCTTCCCTCTGGAGCTCTGGTAGGCTGATCTGCTCGTGGGAGAGGGAGAGCGGCCTGAGGAAGTGGTGATGATGGGAGGTAGGAGAGGTGGGGGAGACTGGAGAGGCAGTGAATTGAGGGTGGAGAGGCAGTTGCTGGTTGAAGAATGGCAGGTCCATGGCTCCATCTGAAGGGACGCTGGAGCGTGAGGGCAAACTGAAGCTTGAGCTACGCTGCATGGTGGGAAAAAGACTGCTGGAGAACCCCCCTCCTCCTCCTCCTCGGACACTTCCTCCACTGTGGCACCGTCGCTTCTCCACCGTTGTCCACACTCTGGAGCCTTGGGGCCTCCAAGATGAGCGGGACCCGCTGAATTCATCAGAGAATGACAGAGAGCGACACTGGCGTTTGCTCGGGGGTGCCGCAGGAGCTTGGCTGGTAGCTGTAGCGGTGTAGTGTGCCGTGGTGGACGTGGTGTGGGAGTGAGGCCTGGTCGCGTTGCCGTCACCGAGGCTGAGATCTCTTATCAGACTGGTGATTGCTGTGGCGCTGCCTGGCTCCTTGGCCCAGTGCCAGCTCCCCGGCTCAGGCATCGCATCCCACAGGCTCTCCAGACTGGCACCAGACTGGCAGGGAGCTCTCTGCTGCTGGATTGCACAGCTTTTACCCAAGTCCAGCCACCTATCTGCCTCTGCAATATTCAAAACATACAAACTCACTCTCATTGACCTCAATAGCAGCCCGTTTTAAGCAGTCTCTATCTTTGCAATAAGTAATAATGAGCAAAGCTTGCATTATGCTAATTACAGCAGGGTAAATTCTAGCTAAAGGAAGGCAATAATAGCTGAAATGTAACATTTAACCCCTAACCACACAGACACAAAGGCACAAGCAAACAGGGAGATTATTGTCTGGTAACTACAGTAGCAAAGAAACTGAACTTATAATTAAGGTCATTTGGAGCCGTTACACAAAGCTGTCATAGACAAGCACAGAAAGCAGAAAATCACGAGCTTGGTTGCTTAAAAAAAATAAATTGCCATCAACAATCTTAAGATGAATGGCAGGATTAAGGAGGAAATGACACTGCAGCTGCACAGTGCAAAGCAGTGCAACTCATGTGTAACTGTAATGAAAGCTGAAAGAAAAACAAACTGACAGCAAGATGTAACTTTCTGCAATGCATTTTAAAAACACACTCAAGACACTCAATTCTCAATGCATTTTAAGAAATCCGTATTTTGGAATTTTGGTAGTGCTCATTATGTTTGATTAGGTTTCACGTAAACATGCAGCGAAACCTCAGCTGCAAGTTGTGATGGAACCATACTCTTGAAATAAAAACAATATACATATTGTAGAACCCCTAGATCAAAAATGACTGTTCCTCAGTCCAAGACATGTCAGTGCACCAAAATGTTATGGATGCTGTTTTTGAGGCTGCAGACAAACAAGCAACATCCACATTCCTGACTATTTTAAACCTGGACCTGCAAGAATGCTGATTGCAAAAACATGGGCTACATATTACGATAAGAATCAGCCAGTGCAACAGTTGGCAATTCACTCTCATTAGTCAAGCGGCTAGCAAGAAATGCTTCGGAACGTAATATGACTTGTCAGCTGTCTCACCGTCCGCAACAAAAGAGTCTATCACACAGTTGTGGGAGATAAAACACCTACAGTAAAGTGCCATAGTGGCTTGAGCTACTAAGCCAAGTGGTTAACTCGTGAATCTATTGAACTTTTTTGGCAAGAAGGGCCCCTTGCTGATCCAAATCCCGTCTTTTTGGAAGCTTTTCTCTAATTTTGGCATCTCTCACAGACTGGTGGACGGAAATCATTGTTTTGGGTGGACAAACAATGTACGGGGGCTACAGTGACGACCTGACAGGAATGTTAGGAAAACAACTCGACAAAGGGAGAAAAGGGATGAACTTCAAATGGCCACTCTTTGAAACCAAGAGACAAAGTGCTGGTTGAACTAACAAGACATGCTAAACAATGTAAATGTCAACATTAACGGTGGAAAGAGTAAGCCACGCTCCTCCCTGTGACGTCACTACGGCTCCCCACAAAAACAAAACACACACACACACACACAAAAAAAAGGATAGTGAGTGATAGCAGGTATTAACAGTAGCATGTCTTTTAACACGGGGGTAATTACAGCAACACTGACCGAGCCAAAGGGAAATTATTGACATAGGCAACAGCATATTCAATTACAGTTCACTCCCATGAGAGTGGTGTGCAACGTTGTGTGGAGGCAGGTGCACCCTGGTCATGAGAGGGGGATGACTGACAGACAGAGAAAGGGAGAAGTAAGAGACCAAGTGTGACGGTGGGCGGAGGGTGGGGTCGCTCAACTTGATGGCTCAACTTATTAAAAAAGGATTTAAAAAGAGCGATCCATTATGCTATTACTTTTGTGAAATTATTTTATGACAAAAGTTCCCACCTCAACCATTGTTACTGTCCATATCTTGATGACATGAGACATTCTATTGCATGAAAGAGGAAGTAAAGAAGGAAAGACAAACAGAAAGACATACGTGGAGATAACTCACCCACAGTTCCACAGGAGAAGAGGGTGGTCCCTCTGCTCATGGTGTGGAGGTCACGCTGTGGAGGATATGGATCGACAGTCAGAACTGATACAAAATAAAGCAGAAAGCGGGGATCAAAAGTCCAACATATTTGCCCTCAAACCAAAATCAAATAAGATCAATATCAATTTCATCTCTGAATGTTTAGTACCCCTGTACATACTTAACCAGTGGTGGAAAGTAACTAGTAAGTACATTTACTTTGTGCATTATCTTTATATTAAATGTGTAATGTGAAGCTCTGTAGTTTTAAGACCTGCAACTTTATTGTTTTGGTTCGCGCTCATTGTGTTATTTCCAGAGGCAGGAAGATGTTTTCAGTGATAAGTTCTGATAAAAAAACACTACCTGCTCGGCAACAAATGGCACATTTAGCAGCTAAAGAGCCAGGTATTTTTCTCAGGAGCTGGGAGAGACCAGCCATTAGCAAATGGCTAAAAACAGAAAGAAACTGTTACCCTATGCTAACACTTGATTAAACTCCAAATTTGTCTTTATATGTGTAATTTAACTAATGCCATATTGTTCTTTAAAGTGTGCAAGTCCAGACTCAAATAAAAATCATAACTTTAACTTTTTACATGATGCTGGACAATGCTTCTACCCTGTAGAGAGCTATATTAACAAAATTCACAACATGCATGCTTCATATTCTAGTTTTTCTAAAGAACAAATGTATTATGGGGAGTATAAAACACGCCTATCTTCTAATCAGACACCTATCCTCTCTCACAGTTCACTTCTTACAACAGGGTGGTGGCTGTCTACACAAAGGACAAAAGGGAAAATGCAAATGATACATTGCTTTGACTCACCTTGAGGTTATTACCAAAAAAACAAATGTTTTCTAAGATACAAGGCATAGAGTTCCAAATAAAAGCTATTGTGTCACAGGACAGGATTAAATAAAACAAAACCTGAGGCCTTTGACTGATGAGTGAAAAGGTAATATTAAGCTTTGTATGCAACTAAACTGTCCAAAAGCATTCATACTGACTGATTTAGATTTACGGCCAAGGCTCTCAAGATTAAAAATAAATTTAAAAAAGGAAAAGGTTAGAAAGATACAGGGAAAATAATAGAAACTCTTTTGCAAGGGTTGTTGGGCTACATGCTAAAGATTATCAGCTACATGGTTCCTGGACTTTTTACACCAAAGACATCTTGATGTTAATTTGTGTTAAAAAAAAATTCTGATAAATGTCCACTTGAGAGGTTGAAGGATTGTTAGATTTCATTGAAGAAGAAAACGTTTGAGGTGCTAACATTACATGAAGTGGGCCTAGCGGTTAGCCAAATGCTAACGTGTAAGCCAACTCCTTAAACCACAATACGTTTCATTTTCGGTTTTCCAAATGTTAAATACACAACATACAAACTGTAAAAACCGGCGTGGAGAAGGTATTTTTTTTGACTGTGCTACGTTAGGTCAGCTTTTCCCCCCATGCTTTACATCTTTGTGTTAAGCTAGGCTAAACACATCCTGGACTGAATGTGCAAAGACAAAACTGGTATCTTCTCATCTGGCTGAGGATAAGACCGTCTTTTCAGTGTGACATTACTGACACCTAAAGACAGATAAAGATAAAATGACCCACTCCATTGTCAACAAGCTACTAGATTGTGGTGTAATGTGCCTATTCGCATGGTTATGCACCGACTGGTTATGTAATACCAGTCCTTTCCATTTTGCTGACTAATGCGTAACATGTGAAACACTGCAGATCTTTAACTGCAACAACAGTTAACGCCCGATTTGCCTTGTGTGAATCTCAAGAGGTTAACTTTGTCTCACCAGCCGTCTCTCGATGTTCTTGCACCTTACATCATTGACACCCTTCTTCTTTTCCAGTGTTTTCAAGAAAATTATCACCATGGTAACAGGCAGCTCTGCTCCAGTCCGTTCTGATGCAGGAGAAAGCCACGAGCAGCCATCTTAGATGAGAGTGGAGGGCAGAACAGAGGGCATTTGGGCGAAACAGACGACCGGTTGGTGACCTCCCATCTGCAGTGCAGCCCTCAAATACTGACGATGGTGGCGGTGGTGGAGGTAGGAGGCTGTCTCTCACACTTCGGCCGATCCCTGTGTTGACAGAAAGAGACAAGTGAAAGAGAAATATAAATACAGAGATACTGGTTTTATATTTGATGATGTTATCTCGTCACAACCCAGATATTTTCCACTTGAAAAAAGTTTGTTTAGGGGGCTTTAGAATGTGTCTGGCTGGCAAACAAGATGAGCAGAGCATGAACACAGCTCAGGTTTAAGAACAGCCCAAGCAAATTATAAGCAAATAACAACCAGTTATTTGTTTTTTAATTAACTAATGATTAATTTTAACCTTTTACAAGATTTGCCATAAATAAACTGAAGACAGCAGTCTAATATGAGGCTCATGTAAATCTCTATAAATATGACTTAATGCTCCCTATGTTAAGAGCTCATGGTGCTGAAAGGAAGACTAATAAGACCAGATGTATAACACACATTAATAATGTAATCCCCCTCATTTAAATGTAATATGTTTTTGTTAATTGTTACTTCACTTGGATGTTTGAGCTTCATTCATAGATTCTGGATTCTTTAATGAGGGAGAAGCAGGTAGAACTAAGTAATTGAACTCTTTGTGAAAAAAAACAGAAATTATTTTTCCTAGCAAATATTTTTATGCCTTAAAACATATCTGGAGGTGATCTTTAAATGAAACTCTGAACTGTTAAACAAATTGTTTTAATTTTACAGCTTTAACAATTTGCACCCCCCAAAAATGATTTGTTTCTCACAAACAAAAATAGGTTTCAGTCAAACACAGCAGTACTTTCATTCAATCATAAATGCAGCAGGCCACTGTTTATTGTGTGTGGATGATCAATTACATCTTTAGGTTTGCAGTGCAATACAAACTTTTTTCTTGTCAAATTACTATTAACATAGGCTTTGTTAGCGAACACTTAAAAATGGGGGGGGTGACATATTCCATTAAATTAAATCATAAGACAAACATTTTTAATTGAAACCTTAGGCAATGGTTCATAACAGAGGTCCACATTTTTACTAACAAACAATGAAAAGCATAATTTCACTGCCCATATAGTTAAGAAAAGTGCTGACTTATGTTTTTCTGTGCAACACCCGGACACTTACAGCAACTAAACCACTCAGTTCTCCATATAGCTACACGCCTATAAAGCTATGACCCTTGTAAACAAAACATGCTGCCATGTGCTAAATTGTTTCCTTGTCCCTGTGACTAATGGAACATTTAAGTCCACATAATCCACAGAACATATGGGAACCTAAACATGCTGCAACAGAAAGCAAAGTTTAACTAATCCGGGAAAAGACATCGCTCACATCACATGACTACAGATGTGGCTCAGAATCAATAAAAAGGAACATATATGGAGCTGCGGTTGCCGCATTGACTGCCTGCACTCGCAGATGGTGAAGCACAGACAGTAGCTGCTGCAGTATACACAAACTTACAAAACGCTTTGAGGGAGGCAGGTGGTCTATATGCCTTTTTATTTGACAAACGTGCCTCGTCATGTCGGCTCTACTTAGCCTTTCTGATAACTACTTAATGCACAGGAAAGATCTAACTAAATGACGGGCAGGTTCAGTTATGCTTTCTTTATCCTTAGTGTGTAGGGGGGGGGG
>JAVQJL010059032.1:0-10096 GCA_036024295.1 Nannoperca obscura | reverse complement strand
CTACACCCTCTATTTTCTACTGTTTATTATTCTTTTTTCAATAACTTTATTGAGCATTGTAACTGTATCAAAAAGCAATTTCCCTTCTGGGATTAATAAAGTATTTCTGATTCTGATGACTGAGTAGGCTGCCAAGACAACTGACCATGTCATTCAGCTTACTTAACCAATTTATCACTCAACACAAAACAAAAACAAACCTACGCAAGGAGCTCCTACACTGTAAGAGTAGCAGATACAAATACAATCCTACCAGTTCTTGCACAGGTCTCGCTTTTTAACTTTAACTTAACTTTTTTTCCCGTAGCGTGCGTTTCTAATGCAGCCAAAGCTCAGCCTTAACAAGGAGATGAACTCGCACATCTGCTGCATATCATGTGCTTGTTTATAGAGCGCGATGTCGGTGGTGGACACGAGGGGAGGGGGGTGAGGTACAGCTGGAGCCGAGTTCTGATCTACATGTGTGCATACGAGGAAAGAGGGAGGATGGGCGGGAAACAGGCTGCAAGGAGGAACTCATAAATCAGAGTGAAGGTCAGCGCTGAGCGCTGAGACGGCCCCACCTCTGTAAACAGGGCAATCAGCCAGCAGTAAGGCCCCAGCACGGCCAGCTCAGCTAAGGCCAATGGCAGCTAAATACACTGGCAGGCCGGCTGGTTGGCAGGGCAACAAACCGCACATCAGTACCTCATCTCACCTCACCTCGGCTCAGAGGCCTGCTCATTTAGGCCAGCAAAACAGGGCCAAACACATGGCATCCGATTTCTTCCTGCTGAGGTCTGGACAACAATTTGGCCTAATAACCTCGTGATACTAACGTACATACAAACACTGAAGAGCAAGTGTGAAAAGTAAAAACATATGGACAGCATGTAGACAACCCAGAATGAGAGTACCGCGTTGACAACTTGACAATAGTCACTTTAAAATAGTGTGAAGAGTGCAACAGAGAACCGTATTTACTGGAAATAAAAGAGACAAAAAGGTACTGGCATTAATCTGTTAACAGTGTGTAATTCAGACAGTTCAGAGATTAGCCGACACTGAGTCAGCTGTGTGCTGAGGACCTTTGGTCTATGGATCAGCTTACTCGGTGAAGAAATAATGACTCAAATGAACTGAACTGGCAAAAGGGAAAAACAAACTAATCCTGAAACTAATGGGAAAAAAAAAACTGTATGTACTCAGGTATCTGAATACTGGATATGGGAATACTATCAACTATAAAATTGGCTGTTTTGTAATTTAGATGATAAAACTTCATGAGAATATGCATATGCATTGTGGAAGTCAGAGTATGATAGCGCTGTGCCAGTGTTTTCTTATTATAGCGCAGACCTGGACATGGAGACAAGTATCTGGAGTACATATGTATGCATTACTTGTCGTTGGCTGGATCGTCATCCTGCAATAACATGAGGTTGTGGAAAATGCATATTTCTCCCGAGTAAATCTTTTGTGTGCCGAGGTTAACAGCACCTGCTGAGTGGAAGCGCTTCAGCCACAAGCAAAACATATGGGAATCTGACCGAGCGTGACTTCGGGACAATATTGTTTGAAGGGCAGAGAACTAAGGAAATGGAGGAAAGTCTGGAAATGCTTCGGCCTTATGATGTTGTGAATTCTGATACAAGATAAATATAAAACACTGAAGCTACACCGTAAACAAAGGATTTTTACTTTACAAAGTGTTTTGTGTCACGTCCCGAACTTTAATAAATATGACCACAAATATAACACCAAGAGGAGGACAACACAGGATAGGACTGTATCGCCTTTATTTACAGTGTTGAGGTACGTGTTTACCGAGCGGAGCTCTATTGTCGTATGTTTACTTATTGTAGGCCAGCTCATACTTACACCACGGACATGATTCATTTGAGGATGTTTAAGGTGTTAAGGGAAGTGACCCTTTAATTTTTTTACCTGACCACAAAGAGACAAGGAACACGCTCAGCATTGCACGAACACAGAAGTGCTGGGGTCGTTGAAGATTTCTCGAGTGTCGTAAGGTTAAACGCCTGAACTTCGAATCTTAAATGCTCATAAACCAGCACAGAGTTCAAACTTACTGAAGTGATAAATAAGGAAACAGTGCGTCCCCACAGATCAATAAACCGGAGGAGGTGATGATTGCAGAGCGCACACAAAAGCTAGATTCAAATATTTTTTGTGTGCTTAGAAATCATTCAAATTTGACTGCTAGAAACATTTTTAGCACAGTACAGATGTGTGCTGCCGCTAAAAACAAGCCCCACCTCTGTGTGCATGTGTGTGTGGTTTCATTTCAGCACATTGATGTAATAAAACGAAAGTTCACTTCAGATGTGGACAGCTCTGGGTCTCGTTATCACTCCCTACCTTGTGTTTCACTTCGAAGGGCTCGTGTGTTATGTAACTATCATCTGCCTATCAAAGAACACTAATCATTTAGGCCAATATATAAATTCAGCACTGATGTCAATTGCGCTTGTATACTGTATACATTTGCCGACAGAAACATAGTCAACTGGTTTGCGATTATCATTCTTTAAAATCAATATTTACCCAGCGCAGGTTTACGGAGCACTCAGCATCTCCCTTAGCCAAGTTCAGAGTGACACCACGCCCAAAATCTTACACCTTTGAAAAAGTGACTGTAAAAAGTTTGGAGCTTGCTTCTTCCTTTGAAGCAGCACTCAATGATGCATCACGGATATAGATCAAACCTCTGGTGGCGTCTGTCACCACTCCCCTCTTATCTTCACAGCTCTCTCTGCTATACACACACACCTAACCCAGGCAGAAATCCCAACGCAGATCTTTAAAACCAATATCATATTGAGTTGTTCTAACAAAGTAAATGTGACAGCAGCAAGACAGCTAAATTAGCTGTGCTCGCTGGAAAAAAGTGATTGACTTAAAACCCTGGGACTGTGTCACACTCGAAAACGTTACCCCAAGTGCACTTCTCTCTCATGCGGTAAATGTTTCCCCTCAGAAGGTTTGGTGGGGCCGAGGAAAGAGGAAAGAGGGGGTTGGGTGGTTTAGCACAAGGCAGTACATGTGACATCACCAGAAAAAGATCCCACCCAGGACCGACAATATGTCAAGCCGACACAAACATAAACACACCATCCGGAGTCCATCTTTAGGCAGCCAAGAGTTATACCCAATTACTTTCAGACAAACGTTTAAACCAGACCTTCTCTGCTACGTGTTTCAGCTTGACACGCAGTAACAAAACATTTACAAGAATGTACTGGTGGTATCACGATCATCTACCACATTTAAGCTTTTTTTTTTAGCTTCATAGTAAAAGAGCACCTGTGCGATACAACTTGTGGCTTTCTGTTCCTAAATTCCCTCCTCTCCTTTCATCGGCTCGACGGCATTGACCTCAGGGGGGAGGAAAAGCGTTTCTCTGACCTGTCGCCACCTTCTGCCTTTTAGTTTCCACCTCTTCCTTGATTCAGTCGGTTGTACTTTCTCCCACTTCCCCTCTTTTCCTGCACATTTGTTTCCTACCGTTTAGTTCATTGTGTTGGGTTTTTGTTTTTCCCTTTGCGCCACTTACAACTTGTGAGAATTAAAATCTCCCGGTGAAGAGAATGGCCTTCATCAAGTACGGAGTCCTTAATGAGATGCGAGTACAGATATACAGTAAAGAGGCTCAACACACAAGACACGCAGACAGACAGGCCTTTCAACCAGAAGCATATTGAAGTTGGCCTCATCACTCTTACTACATCACCTGGAATTTCTGACAAATATAGCATGCGTTCGTAGAAGCAAGGAGCAGCATGGAAGGCTTGACGTATGCCTAGGAGGAAACATAATGCAGCAATCCTTTCAACAAACCTATGCACTGGTGGTCATAAAAATCGATAAGAAACACAAACTGAAAACAGAAGAGAGAAAAAAAAGGTGCTGACAGCACAATGATAAGTACAGTATCAATGCTGTCCTGTAAAGCTGACAGATAAACTGCCGCTCGCTATGTTTGTCTTTAGCAGCCATGTTTGACAGGATATGAGAGCTACCGTCAGTAGCTCATGGATTTTCCTCAAGTTACAACAGCATGTAAGCAAATAAAGTGGAGCTGCAACGATAAGACGATCGACAGAAAATTCCCAGTCGTTAGGTCATGTTTTTTTCCCCTCGCAGTTTGCGCAGAAACTCTAAAAAGGAAACCGAACGCACAAAATGGTCAAATCTTTGGAGAGAACAGACATGACACTGCACAACCAAAAACAACGTCAGTCACATAAAAGCTAATCAAAGATTATATTTCCTCCTCAGAAAACGATTAAATAGAATGCTTTCTTCGCCTCCTCCCTGTCTTGTGTCCTAATGGTGTTTTCCTAGTCTTTATACAGTTTTTGAAAGAGTAGTATCCCTTTGCAGGTTTTCATCCTGTGAGACAAACCAACAATGGGTGAACAACATGCTCTCACCTGTATCCCTTTACACCTAGTATACAAATTGCCCCACACGTATTCAATGTGAGGCCAATATTTACACAACTGGGCCAGCCTGGTTAAAGTGAAAGATAATATGGTGAATGATTAACTATTTAATATCCTGCTGTGGATCTCAGTCACTACTGTTAAAATTAGTTTATTAACACCAAGCATTATAGTCATGTTGTGATTCATCCTATTTCTAAGAAACTGCAAGGTCGTGAAACCAAAGTGAAAATCACTACTTCTACACTTCATCTGAAGAAGCTCTCACTGTACACCTTTAAGATGCTCAGTGCCCAGCAGCTTGTTGAACTATTTGGGAGGGACAGACTACATGATTCAACGGTGTTGCAGTGAGCACAGAGGGGATGAATAAAATGCTTGGGACGTGCACCTAAAAAGACAGTTTCAGTTCTATGTGCAGAGAGTTTGAGATTTCCGACCCAATGCGATGCAGTCGAGTGGACTCGAGCAATAAAATAATTATTTGAGAAGTTCATCATTAACATGTCATTCTAGGAAGAAATGTGCTGGTTACTAAACAGTAACAATAAAAACTCTTTACGGGTCTGTTTACTGGCCTGAGCTATACATCTAACTTAAAACTCTTAAGTTGCAATTTTATTTTATGGGTTTTATCTAAAATACATATTTCTTTATTTATAATCTCAATTTACACTTTTGTGTCCAATTTCTAATGGTTTTTTGATATCTTGGCGTCATCATGCATGGATGTTTAGCTTATTATTGACTTACAAGCACTTTTAAATGAATTGATTGATTTGACTCAGACTTGGCAACTAAACAAAACTTGTATTTGAAAACCAGAGAGATCCGTACTGATCACGGATCAACCGCAATCCGTTACTCTCACTAATAGTAAGCAATACATATAAATCAACCCTGCTCCAATGATTGAATAGACTGTATAATTACGCCCTTGCTGTGTATAAAGGCAAACAAACAATCAAGGTCGATGCAACTGTAGATCGTAGGAATCAACATAGCCTTGGAGCCTTCCGCTAGGCAAAATCAATATTAGCATTAGCAGATGGGTCTTACAGCACAAGATGGCCTTTAAAAGCTAATTAGAAATCAGCCCGGGCATAAATTTTACATTTTTAAAAACTACACTTCTACTCCAGTTTTGCTTCCACGCTTAGTTATGTATGGTCAAGAAATTATGTTTGTTAACTTCCAAAGCTGTCCAGAGCGTGTTCTTTACTCGTCACCTCAGGGAACAATGACCACACTGTTGATAGCACATACACAAACATACTATCTATTAGATAAAATTCATTCCGTTTACAAGAAATGCCTAAACAGTCTTGTCAGGTAATAGATCTTGATGACGAGCTATTATAGAGGTCTTCGTGACACCATCAAACGAGCTATTCAGGGCACGAAAAACGTATGAAACCGAGCGATGCAATGCTGAGTTTTGATGACGGCATTGACTGAGTGCAGTTACTGTGAAGGAAAACCACAGGCAACGAGTTCTGATATTTATTTATGTAATGGCATAATCAATCTGCTAGCCATAGCAGCTGACAACAGAAGCTCAAACCATGCATTATGTAACCTGCTCCTACTGCTGCACTTCTAATTTTGTCAGATAACTAGACCAAAGTCGCAGAATGGAAATCTCCCCCCCCCCTATTCTAAATAGGAGATTAAACAAATGATTACCATTTCATTTTTTTTCCAGTGTAGGCACTTCAATGGGTGTGGTCATAACTCTACGATTGACTGTGTTGCTTCCGTCTGCATTGCTAGTACACTGACTAAACCACAATCAGGAGGTGTGGCATCAGTTTTTGTAGTGTGTGAGCGTACCAAATATCCACTGAATAATATTCTCATTAAAATGAGCCGTTTCTATTCCTTCCTTCTATTCCATCCGTTTTTAATTTCAAACAAGTGACTAAATACCTGGATCCTCTAATCATTCATCCCTAAATACATTTGATTAAAGCTACAAGCCACTATGCTGATCTGTCTGTGCTGATTACATGGTATTATTAAAGAGGAAACAACAGCGTAAATAAACCCTAGTTGAATTTGTGCTTCATCATACGGACCTTAGCAGCGCCCGCTGTCACAGAGCAGAATGCCCAATCAGTCTGTTAATTAAGGTGTTTTGCCATGGGTATAAAACATTGATGTCTCTTGCACAAGTCTGGGGGGTGGGGGCTTAATGGCACAGCAGCCACTGTACTGGTAGGTGCTATCTGCTAATGAGGAAACCACCTGCAGCTTTATGAGTCACTTATCAGGATGTCAGGCGCTCACAGCCCCAGAGGACCAACACTTGCCTCTGTTCAACTGCCTGTTGAGCGAATGCATCAGAAATTATATCTAGGGTAGCACACGGGGGGACTTGTTGTCAACGGGGAGTAATTAGTGTGCAGCCTTTTTCATTAATAAATATCTGAACTGCAATGGTCTGTGTCAACAAGACTGGCAGCTCAACAGACCTGTAATAACTTTGCATGTTTGGGCAGAAATATGTAAATTCAAAGCTGCATGTTTTTCTATGGTTGACACTGTTGAATGGTCCTTGAACCCCAGCAACTAGGGCTTAAATGAAATAAATGTTGTTGTTTACCTTCTTTCACACATTAAACATACTATTTTAAGACACCCTAACATAACCTGATGACACACTATTTGCCCGTGTGTTGGGCACACGGAGTTGTGGCCTATGCTTTCTGTGTGTCTTTGACCTGCACAATCTCCTGTGAAATTTATCACAGTAATGTCAAATTGTTTTGACATTTTATAGAACAAACGATTAATTGTGAAACTAATGGGCAGATGAATCGATAATGAAAGCAATCGTTAGTTGAAGCAAACAGTCTGTCACAGAACTCTTTTCGGCCATGCTATTAGTAAGTGTCACATTCACATCATTTGGTTTTAATCTAATGTGTGGTTATCCTCCAAGGGCAGCTGCGTACACAAAATGACACATTGGCCTGCCTTTGGTCAAAGTCACACCATCTACCCAGTATAGCATCATGTTGGATTTTACATTTAAAATAGGCCAAAATGTGCAAGAAATTAGGGCAGGGGCGGGTCTACAGCAATTAGTCTACTTAAGGGCTTGTTTTACTGCTGAAACAAGTGAAATATTGCATGTGCACCAAACACCTTAAGAAATAAGTGGAAAGCAGGAGGCAGCGGGAGTTACTCGAAACAAGTCTGGACAGCGGGGATACCCAGCTCAGGTGTAAGCAGGTTAGACAATAGTACAAAACAAACAACCAACCCCCCACCCTTGTCCACATGCATTTGTCCCTTACAGACACATAATTTCAGACTGTGCCAAATTGAATTTAAAGTCTGTGCGGCTCCTTCATTTATTCAAACAAAGCCCTGCCAACTAAGATGACATTACACAACTTAAACACCACCCTTCTGTCCCACAAGGATAATTAAAATTTCATCTCGTATGTTGACATAATTTCATTTCTGGAAAACACAAAATAGGCTACATCAAAGTGCTACTAGCCTAGATTTCCAAAAAGCAGTTGTAGGCCATAGGAAACTGGGACTTCATGTGAGTGGCAGTAAAACTTCATGCGTTTCTAATTATGGCAGAAACGAGATTAAAGCCATTAGATATTGTTTCTCTCGAGGCAAACCTGTGATGGAAATCAAATGATCGATGGCTATTGGCTGGCACTGGAGTTGTAGTACCCTACCCATCAGGTAATAGCATTATATCCCAGCCGTGGTTTGAGTATTAAGGCACAAATACGCTGGAGAGGAGCAGATATGCACATTTGCAAATGTGTAATCGTTTTAGAAAAGACCAATATGCATTTCAAATGTCAAATGCGTATCAATTTTAGAATGTCCAAAGACAGTGTTTTCCCCATTTGGCATCTGAAGTGGTTTTGACCAGTAGCGTATTTAAAAACAAAACTAATAGGTGACACAACAAAATAAAAGTTGGGGTCATTTGCCAGGGATCTACATGCTATATCAATAGCAGTGTCCTAATGGAGATCTTCTTCAGGCTCTGTCAGGCAAATGTTGGCAGGTAATGCAAACTTTGACTTGGCAGTGATGTATAATTTTGTCTCAATCTAAAATGTACCTTGAAGCTCAAGTACAGGGGGTTAGATTACTTTACATCTATGGAGGGGATAGTTAAAGAATACAAATAAAAAACATGTAACATTCATTTGTAATGGACCTAAAAGGTCAAATGGTCCAATATACACTCAGTGGCCACTTTATTAGGTGTGTGTGTGTGTGTGTGTGTGTGTGTGTGTGTATATATATATATATATATATATATATATATATAATAGTGCAAATGGGCAGGTACCAGTAAATACTTTACTTGAGAAGTTTAATAATACAATATATTAATGCAGCTTTGATCTTCTGAGCATATAATATTATATTACTGTAAGGTTTTGAATTAACAATCTAATTTCAATATCAATTGTTGGTCGTTTGTCACTTAATATTAATTTAAAATATATTGAGTAAGTTGATGGTGAGTTATACATTATATAATAATACTTGCTAAGCTGACACGCAAAATACGCACAGTTCACACTTTCAGTATGTTTTTAAAACAGACTATATAAACAAAAAAATCGGTAATCGTTACACTCATTCTTTCCCATTGCTGTATTGGTTTTATCTGTCTTCCTCATCCTGTCCTGTTGAAATCTGTTTATCTCCTAATTTCCTGGTGCTGTGTGTGTGTGTGTGTGTGTGTGTGTCTCCTTCAGAAAACAAGATCAGACATTTGCACAAGCTGACACGAACACGGGTCACAGATAAGGGCAAACATCACTAAGAGGGATGCTACGTCAGCTTGCTATGGAATATCTGAAGCTCTGACTAACCAAGTCATATCCTGTAGAGCTATGCTACGTTTTCATTCCTAAAAAAAATGACACCTCACACTAATGCCATTAAGTGATCAAGGAAGTAGCCAACAGCCTCCCTGGAGAAGCAGGAACGTGTGATCCATCCAGAGTAAGAAAACACACACATTTGTTAAGTTAAAGTTTAGTAAAAAGGAAAACTTAAGGGAATAGGTAAACTCTTTGTTGTCATTAAGTGATCTTCATAAAGACAACAGTGACATGAACGCACCTTTTCCATGCCAAAGGAAGTTGATGATCCATCTACTATTGGTCAATGCATTTGGTTGTCAGCTGAGACTGTTTTGCGAGGCTGAATCAGAACTGTGCCTACAGAAAACTCATTGTTTCCACTTGTTGATAGTCTGACATGCTTTGCTTTGGCAATGACGCCGTCTCTGCAACTGGGCTGGACGCATTGCCAACAGAAAAAACCCCATTGACTCGCTTTAACATTTTGCCCCCTTGACATTGTTTACGTCCGTGAAAAGTTGCTTTCTCACCAGTTCGGTTGCACAGACATCTCCCTGTTGATTTCAATCTCTGTTTCTGTTGGCTTGTCCGTCTGTCGGGGGAAGAATACTGTGGCCTTACACAGTACGCCCTGCTAACAGAGCAGATGTGTCTTCTTCCTCTTTTTTTTGCCCAGCAATGACAACAACTGTTCAAACATCTGTGATGAGTTCGTCCGCGGGGGGGGGGGGGGGGGGGGGGGGGGGGGGGGGGGGGGGGGGGGGGGGGGGGGGGGGGGGGGGGGGG
>JAVQJL010059019.1:0-18920 GCA_036024295.1 Nannoperca obscura | reverse complement strand
GGTCTTTGTGTGTGTGGAAGTTGGTCTCGACCGGCTCCATGTGATTGAGTGCCCTGAGATAACTTTGTTATGATATGGCGCTATATAAATAAAATTGAATTGAATTGAATTGAATCATGAAACATAAACAATATCCAAAATATGTTTCATATATTTTGCTTGGTGACAAGGCACAGTAGTGCTGAGCTTTTTGTCCTGGTGCTTGCTGTGCATGTCTGGTGCACCAAGGACAAGGAGCAGCTTCTAACACATGTAAGATAACAGGTACCAGTCAGGTCTGCAGTGAATGTGTGAACTACACAGATGAGCGATAAAATAAAGCAAATAATGAGCAAAAGCCCATGCTCTGAAAGTATTACTGGAGCAGATGCATATTATAAAAATATGCACCAGGCTTTATTGAGAGCTCTTTCGTCTCAGTGACTATGAGACTACATTAACCACAGAGGTAACTGCACAGTCAGCATATTTGAATATGACAGTGTTTTCATTAAATGTTTTTTGTGTCCTGTAATTTTGTGCCAAGTCGTGATTTTCTGTGTTTCTTTCTTTCTTTTCCCTCTCTTTGTGGGTGCTGAATGACATCATTTCCATCATAATCCTCTCTCTTAAGAGTCAATAAAGAGCATAAAGTCAAAGTTAATCATAATTTAAGTGCAATAAATTAAGAAACCACTTTAAGTTACAAAATGATAGGCTAGTCTGGGAAATAAAGTTGACTTCTGAATTTAAAGCCTGGAATGTGGCTGATGAAGGAATCTGCGTATTGCCAGTGTAAAACATAAATCCTCTGGAACGCATGTCATGGTCCTCTAAATGACCCTGATTTGATGCTCAATTCCCAGCCCTAACCAATGAAAAGGTGCGCCACAAACCACAAGACTGTCACATCTCAAGCTATTTTTAGACATTTCAGCTTCTCCCTGCAGCTGGACTTGGCAATTAAAGAGATTTGAGACTTCACGTCCAAACTGTAGCATTACCAAGAGAGAAATATCGATTATTAAACATACAGAATTAACACAACAGACAGAATTTTGTTCAGGTAACATTTCTGTTTGCAGAAGAATTCCTCAAAATGGTTAGGAGAATATTCAAACTTTACCTTGAACCTTGAAAATCATGTCACTTCAATGTGGCAGAAAACTATTTGAGTAAAATAAAAGCTAAAAGAGCTGCAGTAGTAAACTACTTTTTTACCTCAGACATATATTATCAATTGGATTTCTTGAAAAAACATTCCCGACACAGGCATTGATATCACAACATTTTAAACTGTAAATGGGCACGAGAAGCTTTAAAAACTTTGAAATGCTGTTGCCATATATCGTTCTGTCTTTCAAGGACCACAGGTACAGCAATAATGGCTGCTAACAATTTCATGACTTGTGAAATTGCAGGCTTTTAACATGATGCTTATCTCTTTAATGTGCACATCAGGACAAAGCAAGCTAACAGAATAAGCAAAAAAAAAAAGATGGCCTGAGTTGCTCCACATCCATGATAAATCACTGCCACTTTTATAGCCTCTAATAAGTTGATGCAAAGCCATTTTTCTTCTTGCCCATCGTTCAAACATTTAAGGCATATTTACAAGGAACTTGTTAAAATATTTAATAATATTTAGTGGCAATTTCGGAGCAGCCTGTCACGGTGAAATTTATTGCCTTTAAGTGTTTAAAAAGGCGAAGACATGAATAACAAACTGTCAAAATTTCCTAATTTGCATAGACAGGCCATAACTCCTGATACCTTGCATTAAAAAAAGAGGTTTTTAACAAAACGAGTCATAAAAGAAGCATTCAAAGTGAGTGATGGCAAAGACTCTTCCACAAAGTCGCACCACACAGACAGCTTCCCCCAACTACAGATGCTTCCGAGATCAAGTCAGCCAATAAAAGAACATATATCCTGCTGCTTTGACTTATTTATCCTGTGTGGATGAGCTCAAGATGGAACATCTCCTATAGGCAAGCTTAATTAATTGTGATAAAAGGGCTAATTCAGAGGCTGCACAAGAAAAGTGAGCCAAACAATAATATTCCCCACAAATCATCTCTGCCTGTCAAATATTTCCTCCATAACTTTCTAATTCAAAGTCCTTCGGACGTGAGGCTTTTGTTAAGGAATCTCACGGAGCCAAACATCCTCCCACACATCTCTGCCATTCTGTCCGCACTCCTGACTAAAATCATCAGATGAAATTGCTGTGCGACGCTAAACTCTCTTGTCCTTTGTTTGACTCAACAAGATGGTGGCGATGTTTGGTGCCGTTTCTTCCACCAGATTCAATGGTTTTCACAATAAGACTCAGTGACCTGGGCCTGCCCTGGCTGCCCTAGTCAGAAAAGGCCCCCATTGACACTGATTGCAAGGCTATGAGTAGTCTCTCCCCTGTGCCCTCTCAGTGCAACTCTAATTAATAGCCAATTCATCTTCTCTGATCTGAGCCAGCACATGGAGTAATATATCGTTAGTTTGGCAAGCGAGCTATTAAAGTGTAATAACCAAGTACCAGCACTCGATTTGGAAGAGTAGCACATACTTAACCATGAAGTGGAAACAATTAATTTATTGGAGAATCTCCTGTAACCAATCATTTACTAGCACTCACACTGTGATGCAAAAGCCATCTCCTGTTGTGTGTGGCACAAGTCAATGACATATTTTGGGCTCTGCGCCTGAAACCTCTTGCACTATGACCAGTTATGTAAGCCTCATCTAAGCACCACTGTCACACTTCCTGCCCGCATAAAGAACCCTTTAAATGGCCATCTTCAAGGTAGGAAGTTCATTACAAAAAGGACCCTGCTCACTTACGGGTTACCTTATCACATTTACTAAGTATTTCTTCAAGGTGAAATACATTTTACTCTCAATGCTCTAAATGGTCTAACACCCTGATGATACTTTGCCTTCGACCAGATTCGTGTGAAAGAGCTGTACGGATGAGACAAATTAGGATTTATGTTTCAACAGTATAACTTGCTATGAATAAATGTTCCTAACAAAACAGCGGCCAAAAGTTAAGGTTACTTCATGTGAAAGTTGATCTAGAATAATCTTTGTACTTTGTAAAAGCATAAAAAGTTAATGTTAGCTAATGTTAGGCTATAAACGAACTACACCACGGTCGCATGACTTCAACGACACCACCACTAAGCTTCCAATTTATAATTTGATGTCACATGTATGAACACCACAAGGCTGTAAAGGCGGACGAGAAAAGTGGATGAGCCACTGGTTAGTAACCGCCTTTTTATAGTGGAGATATATCTGTTACATCTAAATGAAAGAAATGAAAGACCATGTAAATAATACAAATGACCAAAGGACGTGACCAAAAAATCTGAAGGGGAAACTACAGCAGAGCAACTTCACGAGATTCAACCCAACGTAGTGCTGACTGCTGACAGAGCATGAACACCTTTTAACATGCAACAAATCAGTTCAACACAACCCAACGAATGGCATAACGGTGTGGGTATGTTAAAGTCAGAGGGAAGGAAATGGACACACGAAGCAATGTCAAAAAGCTGTTTGACATTAATGTCCAACCAAAGCTGCCGCTGAAACAGTAAAACATTTGCAGTTAATAGCTTAGTAAAGCTAACATTTGCCATCACTGCCAATTCACAATTCATTTATAAAACATCTTGCTGAGCTCAATAAAATGCAACAATCGGAGTGTCGCATCCTGTACTAAATCTTGTTTACCCTTTCCTGGCTGAAAAGCACGACATGTACAAACATGCATATTTGTTGTCAACTGGAATAAGGAATACATTTTTTAAATGAAAAAAATTGTGCCAAATAACAAGCTTCTCCTGTAACATTCCATGCATGGCACAATGCCACACGGAGGTTGGCAAGTCCCTGTTATCTCAACTAGCTAACTTGATAATCAAACAAGCCACCTTTCACACATCAATCTCGACACCCAGCGAAGAGCAGAATTACATATTGTATTACAAATTTGAACAAGAAAATATAAACGACGAATCGAAGGTAAATTAACAGGAAGGAAGGACTAAACAGTTGCTTCACAACATTTTTACAAACTGGTGGCAAGACCACCAAACTAAGCAGTTCTTATTTACTTGAATTTCACGATTAGACTTCTCTGTAGACTTAACTGCTATTCTATTTCTCTGAGAGGACTGTACATGGTTGGTGCAGAAGCCAGTATGCACTGACATACACATACAATAAGATATACAATACACAGAGACATATTGTGGGCTACAAGTGTAACCAACATATTTGCTTGCAAACAAGGAAATATTCTACACTCTACACAGTATGATTCACGCCATCAAATACAACTTATTTTATTTCTCATCTCTGACAATTAAGGTACACAGTTTAACACCCAATGTGTCGGCTTTCTCAATCATGCACCTTAAACCAATAGAGCCTTCCTTCAAACTTTGATAATTGCAGGGAAATAAATGAAAATACATAAGACTCACTCTTGTGCTTTTGGCCTTCCTCTAAAGCAAAACCTTTAAAACCCATTATTCTTTTTGCAAGAACTAATGACGTTTTTTGTCTCTTCAGCTTAACACACTAATTGACAGGTTTTTTTGGAGGATAGCCCAGATGGAAAAATAAGTACCCCCTTAAAGACCCAACTCCCTTGCTCATTCACCTAGCTTTAAGTCCCTTATTAATTAAACTTTCACCAAGTCAGGAATTTTTATTAAAAAGATAAAGTCCGCTGTACCGTAAAACAGAACTAGCCTATTGTCTCTGAAGCAAAAATTTTATTTCTATAAATAAAAGGGACTTTTTAATACCATCATTGGCAGCAGAGGGACTGGGACCGAAGGATCCACACAGTACAGTAATTAGAGGGAGATTTTCATCCCAACTACTTTAAAATTGGTCAGCTTTAACCAATACCCTTTGCTCCAACTGAATAAATACACTAAGACTGTTCATTTCAGCATCATGGGATATTATTTACTGTATGGCAAACAGAGGCAGTATCATCATGCTCAGGAGAGATTGAAGTGTAAATATGTGTTTTGCAATTGCTGTGTGTCTAGCCAGCCATACAACTCAGACATCCTGGCACACACTGTTGTTCAGGGAGGAAATACAGTAAAGCTACAGCTAAATATTGACTGCAGTTTTATGATCAGCCACCCACTTGATCAATCAAATCCATCTTGTGTCATTAACTTTGCAACACTATTTGTCAACCAACAACATATGTTAGGGATTCAGTTGCTCCAATTAGGATGTATTCTTGTTGCTTTTACAAAAAGAAATGTATTTTTGTTCTTATTATTAAGAAATATGCATGTTTATAAAAATTTTATGAGATTACCATATGGATTTCTGGAAATGTGCAAAGGGAAGACAAATGAAGCATAAGAATATTAGAAAGTTAAAACAGATTACTACAATGATCAGCCAATTACAATCTCAATGTTTATCCACTTTTTAATGGTCATTCAATAAAATGATTCACTTCATAACTGAAACTATTCGACCTTAACAAGACAGTTTGAAGGAATTAATGATGATGTTACATCATTAACAAAAAAGGAAACTACGGGCAGTGACATAAAAGTGATATAAAATCAGAAAAGAAAACTGAAATGTTGTTTCATGTATACACTATTTTGATTATTGTGAAACAAAATAAATCAAAAAGTATCTTAGGTACTTTTAAGTTTTTGTTCTTGGCCGTGCTGATACAGGCTTCAATAATGAGCATCAAATGCTGTAAGGCAGAGCTGCTTTGGTGCTTCGTAGTTCTCTAAATGCATTCAGCTGTTTTCAACCACAAATCTAAAGTGAAAACAGAGAAACTGCCTTGGGGGATCATTGTAAAAGATCTCACGGGACTTTCTCTGGATGTGGATATATATAAAGAAGGCGGAGGAGGTTAAGATTACATCTACTCATGTGCAACCTGTAGTGTGCAGGTCAAAACTATTGTTATGTCAGTCTGTTATGATGCTGAGATGACAGCAACACTTATATAAAAAGGACACAGATTCATGCAGCGTTAAGGTGCGTTAACTTGACAGAAAAGTAATGTATCATCCAAGGAGGATCATTATGCCAGTTCCACGGTCACTGCAGTACAGCACAGCAACATCACAGCCAATTAAGAACCCTTTAAACTTACAAGTCAAGCATCACTTGTTGTGCTGTCCATAATGGGGTTGTATGGACATAAAGCAGTTCTGATGGCTGTATTGGTCTTGTGATGAATGTTAAAACTTTACAGGATATGTGGCCCGAGTAAGAATAGTGTTGAAAACTAAACGGATCATTTGGTGCTTTCAGTTTTCATAAAGACACAAAGAGAGAGGATAAAACAGGCTTTGGGAGCTGCACGTTTGATCCAATTCTATCATTTCATGAGAATCACACTTTCTTCTTATTCTGAGAGATAAACAATTCAGGCCTGTTTCCCAAATATTTTGTGTCAGTATTCTGTTTTCTGCTAACGAGATGTCACTAATATGTACTGGAATGCTGTTTGAATAGACAATTTGATGAGCCACGAAGAACTTAATGATGTATACCAAATGTGGGGGGACAGCTTCTAAGCGCAGATTTTTGTAGACAAACATAGCTGTTGACAACATTTTCCACCCAGTTTGCCATTTCTGTCAGGCTGAAAATCAAAAATTAAGAACAAAATGTTTACAAGGTACCGCAACTGTTAACAAATCATGTCTTGTTAGCATTTTGCCTCAATTGGTCAAATTGTAAGGACACATGAAGAAAAAAAATGCCACTTAGCTAGAGGGAAATCTTAATTAAAAGAAAAAGAGAATTACTACATGCATGAATTTGGAGAAAACAAATGTGACTGTATACCTGAGTTCCTTTTAACTAATTAAAAAAAACAAATCAAACATTTCATGTTGTCCACTTACATAAATGCAGCCTATTGTGATTTTTAGTTGTATTGTTCCTCTGTGCACATAGCAGCTTATTCAAGCTTAATTTGTGCCACTGTGTCTTCCTGTGAGCAGACCCCAGTCATCTTTAAACGGCTCCATTTAAAATGCAATTTGATTATCTGCCAAATTGCTACCAAGTCTTTCCCACTGCAGCTTGGGGATGGGGGGTAAAAAATTTAATTAGCATTTGTGCATAAAAGAGAGGTCTTTGTTGCATTTTGAACACGACATCCCAGAATGACCACCACTTTCAAAGAGTCATCACCCAAACGATTTCAAACTAATAGATCCAAAGGGAGAGGAGCAGTCCTGGCACAGAGGGGTGGGGGAATCACAGAGGTCTTCAGTGGCACTGAAAAAAAACCCACAGGACATCGCATGTTTAAATAATCCAAAACTTTTCTTTAATCATAGTTTAGAAAATTGGCTGGGACCTTCAGTAGGAGACAGCTGCTCTGCCCCATAGCCATTTAATGAGATTCACTGAGGGTTTCCCTTAAAATATTTACGCTGTCCCATGGCACAGCAATATTGTCCCAGAATGGGGAGATAAGAGCCAAGGAGGTGTGTTGAAGTTCTCCTAATCAATTTGCTAATTACTGGAGCAGCTATAGGAGAGCAGAAAGGAGTCCCTTCTGGCAAGCTGTATTCTAATAAACGCTGAAAATTTTATTTACTCCTTCTGAAGTGGGATTACAGCAGAGAGCTGATTGAGACAGGGCTGTGTTGTGGTTGAGGTCGCAGTCAAAAGGAGCAAGGAGAGGTCTCCGAACATAAAAGGATCTCTTAGGACCTGCACCTTCGCATCTGCTCAAGGAACAGAGATGGCAGACTCTTCCACACTTGGCACAAAAAGACCTGACTGCTATAGCTACATATCAACAAATATTAATGAGACTTCTGGTTCTTGCATAATAAAAGCAGGTTATTGTGGGAGTTAATGCATATGCATGCAGTATACACACTCCATAACTGACTCCAAAGAAGAAACAAAACGTATGTTTAGGAATACTGAGATAAGACAAAATCACTTTAATGCATAATATCACAGGAGCTATGGGGTGATATCCTACTCGGAGCAGAGGGCAGGAGGCCCAGTCATTGGGCCAGACGTTAGGGTTGTGTGTTTGAAGCCACCCTTGTGCCCTCTGGCGCAGGCTGACCCTCCCTCCCAACCTCTGGGACTGAGGGCAATCCTGGACCTGTCATGGGACACAGCCCCCATCTTCTTCAGGGTTGGGGGCAAAATCTGCTCCACCTCTTCAATGCCACAATATCTATAAGCCCCCTTCCCTCTCCAAGGCCTGCAGCCAATAGCATGTTGCCTGGATAAAAACAGGTCAAAGGTCAGCATAAACTGAGAGCTCCAAGGGCATTCCCATAAGCTAATCACAAGCCACTATGGCAGAAGTTTAGTGAAGCTTGGCACAGGTTAGACTCTGGGGTATAACAGGCTTTCTTACCAATATTATCTGCCCTCAGCATAACTGGCTAATCTGGCGGTAAACTGTGTACTCTCACACATTATGTTATTAAATATGATTTATTCAGATTTAATCATATTGCCATAATATTGCCAGTTATTGCGATTTTGATAATATTTTAATTAACTGTTCAGCCCTGCTCGGAACTGCTTTTATCACTTTTGTTGAAACGTCTCAATAAAACCAGTTTCTTGTGTTGTGTTTCCATAAGACTGGGGGGTCAAAAAGTGTGAGCTCCTCAAACTTGTCCCCACTGCCCTCTGTGGACAAAAAACAATCTGTGTGTAGCCACAGAAAGGATTCTAGTCAGAAAGACTTTCTTTCTTTGTTTTTTTCATACATAATTTTTCAGTGTTGTTAAACATACTGCCAAACTGCATAACATTTCAGCCAAATTAAACTTCCATATTATTCTAACATATCTTTTCATTTCCAATACTCTGATGTTGATTGAATTAGTATTGTGTAATTAAAACCATAGAAGTGTAAAAAGACATTCAATTATTAAAAACACCGCCAGGTTTGTTTAACCTCGGGCTATGCCTATTTGGAGAATTTGCAAACTTTAAACCAGATAATAACAACGACACTCCCTCGTGACACTTCTTTTGTGTTTTTGCCCTGGTGCTAAACACGACCACAGGAGAAAAAAAAGGAAAACAAAAACACAGACTTATTAGTATTGTCCATGTCACTATATTCATTTCTCCAATCAACTTGTTTCCTTAACTCCCACAGTCTCTCCAGCAGTCTCTCCTCCGGTGTAACTGAGCGCATGGATCTGAGCACAATCCCTTCGAGAATTGAGGCAAAAACAAAAACACAAAAAAACCTGTTGCTGTGACATTTTGTTCCCTCGCACCTCAACGCACGCCAGTCACAATGGACCGGTGTGTGGGGGATCTGTGTTCAGATCACCATGGTGATGGCTTTCTGCCTCCCAAGGCTCCCTGGAGGGGGTTGGAGGGTTGGTGGTGGTGGAGGGGAGGGGGCAGTAATGGAGCAGGTTGCCAACCAAGCCTAAACCAAAATGCAGTCGAATGAGGAGATTGACGAAGAGGAGGTGTTCCTAAAAGCATCTTCCATGCGTAACGTGGCAACGTTTTCAGCCCAGTCAGAGTAAAGTCCACCACCAGTGCAGCCTCTAAACTCAACATACAATGGAACAGCGCAACTGACACCACAGCAATCAAAAGTGGCTGACATGTTGCAGGGAAAACATTTCACTCCTTAACCTTTAAAAGGGCAAAAAATAGAACAAAATGGTGCAGGTTCACGAGCAAAGGTCTGATAACATCTGTCTCTGGGTAAATCATCCTTACATGCCAGAAAGGCAGAGACATGGCATTACACTGAGCAAGACAAAAGGGCACCCCCACTCTAAACTATACAGCTCCAATTTCATTGGCTTATTTGACTGCTGTCCCATTCTTGGAGAATTAAGCAAACATATTCCCAAGAGGCTCCGGGGTCGTCATCAAGACTCAAATGCACCTGCAGTATAAAGCTGGAGACCAGACCAGGAAACAAATACTCTTCCAACAGTTAATATGGTTGATAGATCCCAATCATAACATTTTTAAACTTCATCTAAGGTTTAAAATCATAACTTGCCAGAGTGGCTTAAAGACAACTTTTCCAGAGGGTGAAAATATTTGCCACCCCTCTAGAGACTATGGTTTAGACTCAAGATACAATAGCCTGTACTGTGTTAAAAATGATCATAGATTGTGACCATTATTATTGCAAAAAACACTAAAACTGGAAATCTGATTTAACTAAAACTATATGGGTGGGGGGGGGGGGATCGATTCCCCTAAGAATTGCATTTCTTATCTTCTACGATTCTGAATCAATTCGCAAGTAGGCACATGCTAGAGTTATCTAGTTGTTCTTCAAAGAAGACAAGTGCTTGGGCTCAGCTTGGATTTAACAACTTAATAATTAGCTTTGCCTGATGCCAAAACCCACGATAGCAAAACTCCAGTGTGAGCTAGCTAACCAACACACACTGCACCACTTTACAAAACGTCCAGCCAACTCTGATTGGGTGAAGAAAATAACGAAATCCATGGCCTTTTTCATTTCAAAGACCTCTGTCCAGCTTTGTGGGTAACGATGGGTTTCCCCTGATAGTAGTGTTGCCGCAGACAGTTCTGGAGACAACCGTAGGAATGATATAGTGGAGCACACTTTTTTTTGTTTCGTTTTCACAAAACTATATCCTACCCAGTGACTGTTATTAAATTACACTTTCATTTCATATTCTTATACAAACAGAAAACTGTAACATTCCAAGATTATAGAGAGCTAATAGAGACCGTTAAGCTTAAGTGTGAGCTATGTTTCACACAGCAATTCAGTGAACTAAAAACATGAGTGCAAGGTTTGGCACAAAGTGCACTGGAGTAAAAGCCGGGAAATAGGGCATTTTTTTATTAACTGAATCGAGAATCAATTTTCAATCTAGTATCAATTTTGAAATTGAGAATCGAGTCTGAATCACACTGTAACACCAAGAATCGGGATTTGAACCCCACCGCTAATTACTACTCCGAATAAAAGAGCAAAACAGATTCTTGACGAGTTGTATTGCAGAGTTAATTGTGCTGAAGAAAGAAGATGCTTTTCATTTTTTCACAGGCTGTTTTACATACTTGTGGACAGGGCAGACATGTTATCACATTTATAGTAGTTGACAGGACTCTTTCATATGCTATGTTTAAGAAAAATACTCAAATCTGAGGTGAATTCCATATCCAACAGAGATGGTGTCTTGATTAGACAGAAATGTGTACATTTTAAATTTAAATGTATTTTTTATTAATCTGCCTGACAACGTAAAAAACACTCGACTAATTACTGGAAGTATAAAAAGCACCTAGTGCTGGGGTTTCACTGTGGACTGAGATTAATGTGCCAGATATGTCTCACATGCAGAATTGATTAATGAACAGGAATACTGTAATGTTACCAACACTGTAGAATGTATAGAGTGACACAACACTAAGCTTAGTACAGTATATAAATAAATACTGCATTGGATTGCCATTAAAGTAACATGGTTGAACAACCACTACAAGTGGCTGGCAATTTGTCAAATGAGTTAATTGGTCACCAGTTCATCCAATTCATCTTAATGCCTGTTTTTGGACCACACCCAAAGAACAGTGAATTAGGCATGCACCGCAGCCAAAAGTTACTTTGAGTACAAGACTGAATCCCTTGTGGTGAAAGGTGCCAAATTCAAAACCGTCCTATTTAGATTTTTAATCAAGCTTTGGACTCCTCACCTGTCCCTTCTTAGTTCTTCTTCTGTATGATTACAGCCTACACCAGGTCAAGACCGTTTTTAATCCGATGCAGGACTGTTTACTCACTAAATGCCAGGTGGCGCAGGCACTGAAAGGCTACAGGCTGGAGGAAAGGGCCTAACCTTTACACAGTGTCTAAACGTCCTCACTTTCCCCTTGAACATCTATCCTTAAATGTGCTCGTCTGGTCACCTCCCTGTCCCAAAGTGGCCAGCTGGGAACGGTGCACATGTGCTGACGTCCCTACTAACCTTGGCCAGCGTAAGGATTACCGTGCATTTACACTCAATGCTCCTTCTTTCCTTAAGACTTATTAAGAATGATAATGAGCTCGGAAAGGGGCAGCATGTCCCTCTCTGTGAAACTCTGTGAAAGCTCTTCTCGGTCTTTCTCACTGTTTGCTCATCTTATTTCTTTCTCTGTTCTTCCTCTCCACCTTTTCTGCAGTCTCTCTCTATTCCCCCAGTCCATACCTCTCTCTCTCTCTCTCTATGTCTCTCTCTTTCTCTATAGTATTGAAAGGGCCCAGGACAAATTACCAAAAAGGCCATTTTCATCTATGAACTGCAGGATTTAATCGATACTTATTTCATGCCTTCAAAATCAACCCTATATTACTGTTGTCTGTGTGATTTGTTTATTTTGCTCGGGAATATTCCTCCAGTCGAAGAGGGGAAATGCACGGGATGCAATTCACCTTGAACCTCCATTATATTGGATTTCTCTACTGGCTGATCAAGCATGCAAAAAGGACATTTCCTTAGCACTAAAATAAAAACAATAATGATGATTAAAAAAACATGTGTGCTATTTGTGCTGGTATAACAGTACGTGTTGAAGGCAGTATATTTTTAGAAGGCAAAAGACTATGGTTGTGGTAGTGCGAATTTGTATACAAAATCATTACACGGAGGGCAATTGATAAACCTTATGCGCTGGGAAACAAAAGTAATGGCTCCTGGAGCCTGTCAAACACCGCCTGGGATTACTGACGCTTATTTGACATCGAAGACCTGAGGTCCACAGTCAAGGTCAAACAGAAAAGGAATACACACGGGTTTAATTCTACACACCCCTTGACAGATGCAGATGATTACTTATGAGACATGAGGCATTTCACTGACTGATACGGCTGCAGGAAATAAGAATGTTGGAGGCATCGCAACACTGATTAACCAATGAAATTCTCAACTAGTCGAGTTGAACCAGGAGCACAGCACTACAGGCAACATTGAGAGAGAGAGAGAGAGAGAGAGAGAGAGAGAGAGAGAGAGAGAGAGAGAGAGAGAGAGACCCAATCAAAAGGCCTAGAGGACCACATCCATAAACACTGAACTAAACACACAAACCGAATCGCAATTAAAACAGCACAAATGGACAATTAGCATCTCTGCTTTCTCAGCTCAAGAGATTTACCCAGCTCTATTTTCACTTATAGTGACGACAAAAAATTAGGAAAGGTGAGAGGCGGAGAGCGAGCGAAGCGGAGGTAGAGAAGGAAGGGCAGTGTGTTTGACAGATGGATATTGCAGTGGCTCATCAATGCCAAAGAGAGATGAGAACCTGTACCACCAGTCTGACAGCGAAGGCTGGCTGGTGTCCAGCTGGAGATGGACCTCCGGACAGCAGACACATGCCGGTACATTCCAGAGTTACTCTGAGGGAGCACACAGGATGGAGGGCTGGAAACTGCTTCAGCTGATCACTTTACAGCTCTCTTTGGGCAGACTATATAGAAGTGCATGTGAAATACCCTTGCAGTGCACTGAGGTGAACTATTGTACCCTGTAGTGTCACCTGCTGTTGGTTATTATTTTCGGTGACCTCATAAGATAAGAGAAGGCACTAAAGTAAAGGTACCTTTAGTATGCTTGCTATTGAAATCACACAAAATGGAAGCTGATTTCATGTCTAAACATGTGTTTTTAAGCTCACCTGTTTAAGTGTCAAGTGGGTGCTTGCTTTGCATGCATGAATACATCTGCAACAGTTAGGCTGCACAGCTGCTGCATTATGAGTGTATTATGGAAAATACCTCAAAAGCACACACTGCACACATAATGCATCTTAATTTACAACTGATTTGAAAGACAAAAAAAATCAAAGCACAAAAAGGACATCAAAACTGTAAAATTGAAAAGAACTTTCATGTTTACCTTGTGTTGTACTACTAGCAGTGGCATCTTTAATATAGAAGATGTGTTTCCATGAATGATCTGTTTAACCAAAGACAGGAGCGAGAGAGAAAAAAAGGATAATTAATTACTTTTGTGAGCTATTGCACGGGAGAGACAATAAACCTGCCTGGTCGCCATGGATATGACATATTTGCTCTGAAAACAACACAATAATTAGCAAAGGAGAAGGATCCGGCGAGAATATGACAACTCCAGGTTTAAAGAGCCAGTGATCTATTCCTGTCCTCATCTTCATCCCTGAGAATGATTACAAACACAGTGGCAAGAACACAACACAGACATGTTTAAATGCACAAGAGATCAAACAATGACCCATTACAAACGCATGTTAAATTCAATCTCACATCACAGCGATGTTTTGTAGATATCACAACTAACCAAACAGGCAGAATACATACAGTGTTTTTAAACAGAGTGTTTGTTCTACAGCAGGTGGAAGTCAGAAAGCCTGCCTTACAGCTACTGAGAGCAGGAACTCCAGAAAAAATCATATTTACCATAGCAAATAAAGTCTGTGTGTGTGTGTGTGTGTGTGTGTGTGTGTGTGTATAATCTGCCAACACAGTTGACTCTACATTTTGGTCAGGTTTTCCAGAGGGTTTAATAATGATGTGATTTTCATGAAGTGATTTATGCACAATAGCCTGTTGAAACTAATTAATTAGTAGAGATATATTGATGATGTCATGCATTTTTAGCATGTTACAGTGTTGGCTACTATCTGACACTACAGCCCCAACTAACTTAGTACACGTGCAAGAAACGGGGGAAAAAAATTTTCAGAAGTCATTTACAAACACTCTTCAAAAGCAGAACTTCCGCATTTCAGGCTTTGAATATTGATTGCATTTATAGTAGTTCCTCTATTTACTGTAAATGCAACTGTATGAGGGCTACTACCTGTTTAGAGACAACCAAAGGAGTTTAACTAAGTTCTTCTCGACAGAAAGCGGGACTTCTAGGTGCTGAAGTCGCTGCCAAAAGTCGCGCATTTGTGTCGTTTTTGCAGTTTTGGAGAAGTGTCAGCGGACAGTGATAACGCGTAGGCTACTGTAGGTGCGAGCTGATGAATAAATAATAAAACACCTAATATCTAGTGCTGTCTTCACGTTGTCTCTCCTATGCTTTATATTTCGGGAATGGGAGTGTTTGAGCTCGCACTGGAAGAGCCAAAAGTACGAACTGAGGGGAAAAGTTGCACCTTTCTGTCTAAACTTTCCCGGCGCGTGCTCCGCCTGTCGGTTTCGCCCGGTCTTTGACGCTTTTGAATTTGACCGTAGTGTGAATTATCAAAGTTTTAGCAAAGGCTGGTCCTCTCGCCGGCATTTTCAAAGATATATCGGGCTCACTAACAGACTGCACGAGTCGCTCCAGACCTGCTTTTGCTGTGGGCGCTGCTGCCGCCGCTGCATCGAGGCAGGGAGTCACGCCGTGTTTACCGACAAGTCCTCACGTCAAGTCTCTTATCATTTAGTGTCATTTCTTAACTGTTTGAAACTGCTTAATAACGCTCGTTTTTCAGTGTCACCGCAGCGGCAGCGAGGGACACTTTGGTGTCGCTTTCTGCAGAGAATGACATGTTTGGAAATGAAATGAGCATGTACAGTAGTTGAGAGGAAAAGGAAAACTCTTACCTGTGGTACTTCGCTGCCTTTCGGTGACTTCCAACTAAAGGGACGTGTGTGTTTACGGTGGATAGCGTGAGAGCGTTCATTATTAAAGTTGCCACATTTTTTTTTTTCAGTTTTTCAGGTTTTATTGTAGCATTTTCTAATTTCTTACAGGGCGAGTCGCCCGGAAGATCTGCCCTGGAGACCGGCTCCAAGTGGGAAGAGGAGTCCTTAATTGAATTTATCGGTTAGCGGTTGTTGCTTGGAAAACCTGGAATGGAGTTTGGTTGGTGGTCTCCATCTCACTTGACAGCTTGTCAAAACAGTTTGCTCTGTTGCTACATTCATATTTCAGAGACGGTGTTTTCAATTCATAAAGTTAAGCAAAGAAAGATGTGTCACCCCTGTGCACCAACTGTGTAGATATAGCTAGGGGTGTGCCTCCATAACCTTTTTTAAAATGAACTTAAAAACATCCCTATGTATTCCGTTTGCCCAAGTGTTGTGGTGGTACCAGGTATGAACACTTGTCTGCCAGCAAAAACTGACACATAACTGATGCTTCAGCAATATGGTAAAAAACAAACTCACAGTAATGTCTCCTCATGTCAAGTTGTTGTAAAGTTACAAGATGTTAGCAAACAACTGCCTCCGCTACTTGTACTTAGCACTGGGCATTCAAACTGTCTTTCTGACCACCTGCTTTACGTAAATTAAGCCCGTTATTTCCCGACCATATGCTCTGTTTTGGTCTTCCAACTGCGCCGCTACTAGCGCTTGAGCACGAGCGAAGTCACGCGCCTCTTTCCTAGCTATCCAACGAGCCCGCCATTTTCTATCTACGTCATCTGTCTTTATGAAAATATGAAACCTGTTCACTGGGACTTCCTGTACTTGTTCTCACCTAAATTGCTAGGCTATCTGCAACTATACTGGATGAGCGTGAACACCATGTCATTTTAACTTAGTAAAAGGTCTCACCTGCTGCCATGGCCTCGTGGAAGTTGTAGTTGTTGAATGTTAAAGAGCTAGTTTTTAAATATTGGTTTTACTAGCTAGTAGAATACATAAACATACATTTAGCTCAGAAAATGTACAGAAAACCCCAGGAATATATGTTTCAGCTTTTTTCGAAAGAAATGAGAAAACCTGTTGAGTTACCAGGAAATGGGGCATGACTTGTTTTTGCTCTGTTGGTCTGGATAACCCAAAAAATGAGAAGAACTTGGTTAAAAGGTCTGAAGAGCTACAAAGTACTTGGTGTTTGGTGTTGCTTGACGTTTATGCATTGTTTCAAACTTTAGATTAAAATCTTACACATGTACACACGTCCTCTATAACTTCTATATGTGTGTGTGTGTGTGTGTGGTTTAAGTTTCACAATTAAGAAACCACTATTTACAGTGTTCTCCAGTAAGTCCATTTAAAATGTACCTTCTTATTGACAGAACACTAATGTCACCTCCTCTCTTTGTTTTCCTTCTCTCTCACCTTTTGTACCACCTACCATACATCAATAATTTACTGTAAAATATTCTGAGCATGAGACTCCTTGAAGGTATTCCAGGAGCAAAGCCCATAGGAATAGTGGGGCTGTGATAATGTATTTTAAACTTGAACTTTCCTTATCTAAATTCTGCAGTCTTGTGAACTATTGACAAACAGATTATTGCCAATTAGCAGTTTTGTGATGTGTCCTGTTGTACTTAATAAAGAATTGAGAGGATCGATAGCAAAGTCAACTAACAAGGTAGATAGTGCTTTAATCTCTACCTTCCTTATATAGTTTAGGATTCAAGGATTGTGACCTACTGCTTGGTATACCTCCAATACACTTAGGGAATTTGTTCAATTATGTGTCATTTTATAATCACATCACCATCAGCTTCCTCATTTCCTCATTTCACAAATGCGAAAGAGCACCCAAAAATGGCCAATTCACAGAAATTCAAGGTTAGGCTGAATCATTTTGCACAAGAACTTTACCTCATGCTTTTTAAGGGGTTTAAACATTTTTGACGTTTCTCATGAATGGATAGCCTTTAACACCTAACACTATTCAATTTGAAAAAATTCAGCTTAAGAAAATCTGTATTATAAATATTGTAGGGCTTGTTCATGGTTCAGACCCATCTTTTATTATCTGTGGCTGTATGTTATTATACAGAGTACATATCTAATGTTGATGAGAACTTACAGCCACTGCCTTCCACCAATTCTCTTACCACTTAAAACATCAACATGATGACTCACGCAAAAACATTAATGCTCTGTATATATTTAAGAATGTCGGTGGTAAATTTTAAATAAGGACACCTTATGAAGCATAAATCTATGTGTCATTGTATATATTTTATGCCCAGTAGTCTGGAATGTCTTATATATACTACGTTCTTAAGCAAACCCCCCACGGTCACTGCAGAGGTCCAAGCATCCCATCCATCAGTGGGTTCCTCCTGATGTTGCAATACTGTGATACAGAATAATAAAGAAGTAAGAAAGACCAGAAAATCAATAGATTATTCTGCAGATCACTTGATTCAGTAATGATCCAGTCCATTTATCGCCAGCCGTTGATTCATAAGGCCTGCTCTCAAGGGCGTGCCCACCCCACCTCTGCCCTGCTGACTCCTTTGCCATTGGTACTACTAATTATAAAACATTAAAAGCTAATCACATGGCAGTCCAAGGTTAGAAACGACATACAGTTTGGTTAAACCAAAGCGTTCATTTCATCCTGAGAGAATCAAAGATAATATATAGCTTTGATTCACTAATAAAGTCAGATTTATACAGAAGTTTATAATAAGATAAGGTAAATTTATATCAAAAGGACAGAAATACTTTTGATAAAGAAGGAAAGAGAATATAAATTATCTTGACACATTATATATGTATAGCAACACATGATACTGTTGCTTAAAGGGACACTGCTTTTGAAAAAAAATATATATATTTTCAATTTTTTTTTCAAATTAGTCAAATTAGAGAATCAATATCAGTTTCAGCACAGACAAAACCGGAAGGAGAAAACTAGTAGCCCATCTCCATCAAAATACCACCAAATAAAAATTATAAAAAGCATTAGGCTTCCAGCTACCTCAAAGCTGGTTATTTATATAGCTTATTATTTATTTAGATTATTTATATGATTTGTCTTGATACCATGCAAGCTAGTCACCAAGACAATCAGGACAACACCACTGTGTGAATAGGACTTTTGAGATGCTGTGCGCAGTCATAACTTACAGCAGCTGTTGGTCGAGAAATACACTACCGTTCAAAAGTTTGGGGTCACATTGAAATGTCCTTATTTTTGAAGGAAAAGCACTGTACTTTTCAATGAAGATGACTTTAAACTAGTCTTAACTTTAAAGAAATA
>JAVQJL010059017.1:0-16485 GCA_036024295.1 Nannoperca obscura | reverse complement strand
CTGGAGCCGAAGCGACACTTCAGGGTGTTTGACGGAGCTGCAGGGGAAGTCACACTCGCACAGTTGATCTCATCTGAGCCATCGTAGCAATGAGAGCGGCCGTCACACACCAGACTCTTGGAGACGCAGCTCCGACGGTCCTTGCAGCGGAAGTCGTCTAGACAGAAATTATGGAAAGCAAATTTAGCTTTCAGACTCATCAGGAATTTCTTGAGTACGACTCATTTTCAAAATAACATTGAGATCAGGGAAATTAACAACATTTGGAATTAGGAAGACATTTCAATGAAACTCCACATTCAAGGCTTACTTTTTGAGGAACATCTTTTCACGCAGTTCTGTTCATCAAAGCCATTGGGACAGTCTTTGCGCCCATTGCAAAACTGGCTCGGAGAAATGCAGAGCTGAGCAGAGGAACGGGGACACGGCACCGAGGGGCTGATACAGGCCGGCACATTCGGAGCGGGAGGCATTTTGTTTGACGGTTTAATATTAGGATTTGTTTGCGCGGTGGTCGGTTCTGTGGCATTTTGGAGATACAGTAGCAATCACATAGTAACAGTAAACCAAACAGTTAGAATTTAGTTAGTCAAATATTATATGTTAGATAGCAACAAATGTTTCCATCATTACAACAATACTGCATCAGCAATCCCCACTCACCACATCCCTGTTCATCTGATCCATCCCGACAGTCCTTTTCCCCGTCACACACGTGTCTATATAAAACACACTCTGTGCCGTCTTTACATGGCTTTGAGCCTGTGCGACACTTCAGGACGTTTGACCGAGCTGCACGAGAAGCTACCTTCGGACAGTCAACCTCATCTGAGCCATCGTGACAATGAGAGCGACCGTCACAGACGAGATTCTGGGAGATGCAGCTCCGACGGTCCTTGCACTTGAAATCCTCTAGATTGGAAATGAAGGCAGAAAATGTAAAAGATGACAAAATTCAAAGCTGGGAAACAAATAATCAATTTTTGATATTGATACTTTACCTTGAGATGGACACGTGGTTAGACAAAACTCCTCATCATATCCATCTGGACAGTCCATTTTTCCGTCACACAGCTGGGCTTGTGAGAGGCAGATTGATGTGCGTCGGCACAGCACAGAGGGTTCATTGCAGACTGGAGAATCAGGGACTAAGGAAAGTCATCATGGAATTGAGAAAAAGTATGTCAGTAAAAATCTAGCTTTCATATAAATGTTGTCTATCCCAAATTACTTCAAGCCTTTAATGAGCCATATTTTTCTCATCAGAAGCATGTCAATATGCTGTTACAAACTCCAGTGCCATTTTATACATTTCTAGTTTTAGATTAGAAAGGGGTTTAACTGTGGAGCTAACATTATCCATGATGGACTGACTGAGAGACTAAGCACCACAAACCGAAGCCTCCAAAGAAAAACCAGGACAAAAAAAAATAAAAATATTCAAACCTAAACCCAATTAAGAGCGAGTAAAATGATGTTGAGGTAATTAAAGTAACTATATGAATTTGTTTATTTCCTCCAACAGTTTAAAACTTGATCTGACCTGAACGGGCATCCCTGAGTGCAGTAATTACACTGAACACTTGACCTCTCACAGTCATGTCCTGGATGAGGCTTCCATCGCGCCGGTCCCACAGAGTAACAACATCATCAGAAAGGGACAACAGGAAGGGCTCGAAGGCAGCTATGATTGAGCCCGAAATGTTCCATCTTCTGCCAGCTTGGTGGCTTCTCTCCTGCAGCAAACTCACTGATGTCAAACCTGAAAAAAAAAAAAAAAAAAAACCTCATTCAATAGGTCTGTATTGTAGAAATATTGGCTTCTAAATTAAGATTTACTCCCAAATATTTTGTATGCGTTGCTCAAAGCATTATTTAGTCTTTATTTTTCTTATTCTGTAAATTTCTTTAGTCCCTAAACTTATCACAACTGATTCAAGGATTGTGAATACACTGTCGGCGCTTATTGCTGCAGGATAACAGCATATGTAATCATTACATCATTTTTATATGGATAAAATTTGAACAGCAAAAAAAAAATGGACATGATTATAGCATGTAAGGTAATCTTTCATGGTTCTCAAAAAGTAATTGGGCCCCAGTTAATTCATTGTAGTAGGTGCCTGTACTACAGCAATACAAAACCAGACCTTGTTCTTCGAGATGTTCGAGAACTACCCTCTAGAAAGATGTACCAAGGACTTGCTCCATAATGGGCACTTCATCCTCTAAAATACTTTTTTCCAGGTCTTTACCAACACTTCAACTCTCACCGCTTTGAGCTCTTACTGGTGAGTCACAGCTTGTGAGATAATGGAGCATGAGAAACAACATTTTTATCACTCTGATCTACAGATGAGACCGACCTGCCCTATTTGAGTTCCAGAGTAGACTATTAGCCCTGAGGTCGAAGACCATCTTCCCCCGGACTCCTCCTGCAGCCAAGTGCAGCAGCTCGTTGACTTTGCCTCCCATCGTGCTCATGGTGAGAATTCGATCTTCCTCCAGCCACAGGATGCCTCCCCTCAGCCAGTCCAGATACAGGTCTTCAATCTCCTTTGTTGTGTGGTACAGCTGCTGTGTCGATCGAGTATCGACCGTGGTGGTGCCGATGCAGTTTTGGTCACATGACACCCAATAAAGGTCCCCTCTCCTCTGGTCTACTTTTATCAGACAAACTACAAAAGAAAAGTGTTCAGACCGCTGGAACGTGACAGTAGGCTTATACTCAGACAAGTAGAGCTGAAACAATTTTAATTAACATTCATTAATTATTCCTTTAATCTATAGTGAGAATATGGAGAAAAATGCACCGTAATACCGTGAATATTGCTTCCTCAGTTCAACTACAATAGCAACATTAGTTAGCTATGTCTGTACAAGCCAAGAAAAACTCAAAGCATTAACCTGGCAAAGGTGTTGGGATCACCTCCGTCTTGTCCTGGGTTAGACTGGTGCGTTGGATATGGCCAGTTTGGTTGGTCCAGTACAGCCAGTCTCTGTACCAGTCCAGATCAAATGACAGGATGCCGTCGTCAGTGGTAAACAGCTCGATGTTCGACGACTCTTTGCCTCTAAACTCCAACAGGTCGATGTTGGTAATGGTAGCATATATAAACCTTGGATCTGTGGGACAAAAAACAAAAGATTAATTAATGATGTCTTCATGTTCACAGAATTATAAAAAGGACTAGAGAAAATGTCAGTTAATCCCATAATAGCAAGAGACAATCTGTGATAGTAAAAGCAACACCAGGGGATATATTTTACAAGCAAGGTTTTTACACATTTCCTAAACTAGGATTTTGGAACTAAAATTGCAATATCTTATAGATCAGAAACGGGGAAGTTGCCTTAACAAGCCCAGTTCTCCTCCCTAGATCCGTTTGGGGCCTTGTTTGGGATCAGATACAATTTATGTTACTAATCTATTAAAAATGGAAAACACAGGCAAATTAAAGTTGAGGTAAACTTACATTCACATGACCCATCAGGCAACAGTACTTTGGAGTTTGGACAAGCGCAGGTGAAGCCGACAGGGTTGCCTTTAGTTAGCAGGCAGAGCTCACATGGTGTCTTTACACATGCAGAAGAACCTGATTGATGACAAGACAGTATGTTTTGATATGCTATGAGTGTCAAAGCAAACTATGTGAAAGCATTCAAACACATCTTCTGCAGTTTGTGATAGACATCAATGTAAAACATATGTATAATATTTTTTTTAAGGATCGATACAATAATCCTCAAGGACAAATAAGTACACTTATAAATAAGTGTTTTAAAAGCTTGCTGTATTAAACATGTATATAGCAGAGTGCCTTTACATATAAAGAGAAAAAATTCAGAGTAAGAAATACTCAATCAAGCATTGTTACCAATAAATCTAATGTTCATGCAAGTACCTTGAGGCTGCTGTAGCTCATGGTAAAAAGCCAATATCGGCAGTTGGGCTTTCCAGATGAATTTCTTCTGTGTTGGTTGGTTCTGTGGAACCTGCCACAGTCCTTTGTCATCCACCCAGTAGAACGAACTTCCAAACACAGCCAGGCCAAGAGCTGGTCTCCTGTTGAACAGCCCAGTGAAGGAGTAACGGCCAGTCCCATCCACCTTCACCATCTCTATAGACTGAATCAAACAAGTTCATGTTCACTGCCGGGTCGATAACTTCATGAGTCCAACTGAGTGAAGGGATTTTTCTATCCTATCCTCTATTCACTCATGACCTTAGAAATAAATGAAGCAGGGTCATAGACAGGATTTTTACAGTACTGCAGTCATGAGTCAACTTACTACTACTTCCCCAGAAAAATGTAAAAATGAACAATGAAAAAAAGGTATTTATTTTTCATGTTGTATTCATTCATTCATTTTACTGTTTAGTGCTATTGGCTGTAGATATTTCCCAATATGAAGATCTTTTCATGTTGACAAAAAAAATTCCACACTGCCAGAAAAAAAGAATACTAGAAGTACTAAACTATGTACCAACAGTATATTGTTAGCCCAGAAGTATCAAAACTTAAATATATTTTGTCTAAAAATATTGGAATATTTCAAGTTTGAAATAATCTAATAACATATACTGCAGCTAGTAGCAGAGCATCAACTTTATTTTGTTTTTTGGGCTCCTTGAGTTTATACTGAACCAAATAGATCAATTCTAATACAAACTAATATACTCCCATGTGTTTGGTGCACTCAAATTCTACTGCACGTGTCCTTCCTCAACACACCTTCTTGAAGTCGCTGATCCAGTACAGCCTCCTGGCAGCCACGTCGGCAGTGAGGCTGTGGGCAGACTGAGCAGTGAGTACAGTCAGAGAGCTTCTTTCCGACCCATCCATCCATGACTTCTCTATCGTCGCTCTCTCACCGTGGCCGGCGTTGATCCAGAACATCAAGCTGGGAGGCGGAGAGTTGAGAATTTGAACAAGCACGACCCAGCAATGCATCATCATCTCTTTGGGTGCATTCATAAAAGGCAGGATTTTCATGTGTGCAGAGTTCAGATAGGTTAACAGCTCAGGTTCCACACACTCTATAAAAATACTAATTATCCATAGAAAAAGGGGAAAAGGTGGATTTACCATTCACTAGAATGCCAGAATGACCATTTAATGACATTAAAAGGTTGAAATTAAATGACTTCAAACTAATTTAGATCCAAGTAGCAGACAGATTAAAAAGATACACCAACCTCTCCACTGGTACAAGCACCAACTCTGACGGGCTGATGTTTTTTATCAGCAGAGTAGTGTAACTTTTCCCATCAGCTGCTTGCATGTAGATTGCCTCTGTCTTCTGATTGGTCCAGAACAGGTTTCCATTCAGCCAATCACAAGAAAGACCTTTGATTCCAGGCTCTCCTGTGAACAGACATCACGTTCAAAAGTTTCATGAGATGGATGAAACATTGAAAAGGGCACTAGGTACTGTATGTTTCCATGAAGAAACTGAAATTTGTACCAACCTGATTTATAACCAGAAATGTTGAATCTTAAATCTGAATTAACTTTCTATGGACAGAAGTGATATCTTACAGCTCCATTTGGGGATTTTAACAAATTAAACAAAATTGTGCAACTTTAACATCCGAACAATGCAAAAATAACTTTATAAAACACTAAGATGAGATGTGGAATAGTGATTTGTGAAATTGAAGCACAAGTCACTTGTCACTGGGATAAATGTTATTAAGCAGCCAGTTGAAAACCTGTGGTGTGTGTGCCCCCCCAGAAGAAGTCACAAGTTAAATCTGGAGGGTGGTGAGATTTAACGGCATATGAAGGCAGAAAACATGTTACACAAAATAATGAGACATTCCTCTAATCTTTGTCTTTTTCCTCCTTTAACTGGCTACAACTGGCAACAGGTGATCACAAGTAGACATTGCTTTGCTTTAGAGGAGCCACCAGCCAAAAATGCTGGAAACCACTCTAGTAGACCATCGAAAAGACAAAGATGCCATAACATCAATGCACGTTAAAGCCAAGCTAATCAGAAGTATCTAGTTAACCATCTGTCACGCTCTCTTGCTTAAGTCACTTCATACAACATATATACTCTATCAATCTATACTGGGTCAACTCACCAGTATAGGTTGTCCAGCTGTGCCGTCCATCACTTTTGTAAATGCTGCCATGGTTGTCAGCCCAGTAGTACCAGCCGCGGGCGACGTCAAACGTCAAGGCCACCGGGTCGAACACCGGAGTGTGGATAACGTCAAAGTGCTGAAACTTCACGTTGAACAGCCCGATAGATTTCCTCTGCACCGTTAGCAATCTGGTAGCGTTACCTTGACCAGTGATGGATTCAGAGAGAAGGGGGTCGTTAGTGTGAATACTTGGATTGGAGTAGGTTTGACCTCCTGTCAATCCCTCAATTTCAGACATGAGGAATTACGTCACATTTCACTCCAAGATCAAAGTAGAAAAACAGTGTAGAACGTAATAGTTAAAAACATTCACAAAACAAATGACAGACTATATTGGGACAGGAAGTAGAACATGGATACCTATGCTATACTATCATCCTTTTATTACCAACATTTCAGGTAGCCATCTTTTGATGTAACTTGCTCAGCTGTTTGTATTTCAAGTTCCATCTTAGATCTTTCTTGCTTTTGTCATTAGCTCAGCCACATCAGAGTAAACCATTTAAATGTTAATTATCTTTTGTCCGCGGGCACTTCATGATGCTTGTTGGTGGGTTTGATCTTTTCAAAGGATGAAACCAAATCCAGAGTAGGTTCATTGTACAAATCAAGCTGATGACGATTAGCTCGCTAACACTTATCAGCATAAGGTTTGCACTTGCATGAAACACATCCTGTCTTAAGTTGGTGCCAATCAACTAGGTGGAGGGTCCCAGCATGCGTGTGTTGGTTATGTGCACCTTAGATTTGGACAAACAGGGAAACCCTGTCTCAGTACCTGTTGCTAGACATGCGGAGCTTCCACTCAGTTTGAAGCCATCTCTGCAGTGGCAATAGTAGGATCCCATGGTGTTAGTGCAGTGATGCATGCAGGGAGCAAAGGGCGGGGCACATTCATCCAAATCTGAGGAGAGAGAGTGGGTTTTAGCTTCATAAGCATTAGCTGTGTATCAAAAACAGACCGGCCAAGATATGGACACAGATAATTATATAAAAAACTTAACATGCTCTTTAATCTTTTTGTTAATAGAAGATGGGGTTAAGGGGTCTGGGAGTGTAATGCAAAGGGGCAGGGCCGTCCTTTACCCCTCAATAAAATTGAGATTTAATCAAATGTGTTATTTTCATGTCCCACACACCTTCGCAGACTGCTCCTTCGGGAGAGAGCTTATATCCAACAGGACAGGCACACAGAGCTCCCCAGGCTTCATCAACACACACGTGGCTACAGCCACCATTGTTCATAGAGCAGAGACGACCTGCAGGAGGCGCAAGAGGGCGGAACCTTACAAGAAATGCACACCTGGAGCAGGTCAACCGTTCTGTGGAGATCGATACCAGCTGCTGCGAAGTGTCACGCAGTTTGTTTTAGCATTTGTCATTAGTGTAATTCCAAAAAGTGTGTCTCAAACCTACCGCAGGTCAGGGGCTCATCACTGCCATCTGAGCAGTGAAGCTGCCCGTCACACCTGTTGTCGGCAGACAGACACGTCCCCTCAGGACACCGCATGCCCTCCTCACACAGACCTGTAAGAGAACACTCGGTACTTAATTAAACCGTTTCTCACAGTACCCGGAGTTATTGGGCCACCTGGTTCTGCCTGACCACATAGACTGACACCGTTAAGACATTCAACCCTCCATCTTTCTCACCACAGCCCTCTTCGTCGGAGTTGTCCAGGCAGTCATTCAGTCCGTCGCAGCGCAGCTCTTTGGGGATACAGATGTGGTTTCGACAGGTCCAGTCCGAGTCCAAACAGCCCTCAGTAGCTGCACAGTTCTCTTCATCAGAGCCGGTCGGACACTGGTTTTGTCCGTCGCAGCGGGCCGACGTGTCAACGCAGCCAACAGAGTCCACACAAGGAAACTGACCCAGCGGACATTTAGGAGAGCCTGGCAGCGCACAAGATACCGTGCACGGAATAAGACAACATACTGAAGAGCAACACATGAAGGTTTCACATTTATTACTCGTCTCATTCTGCCTACATTTTCTGTTTAGCGACAAAAGCTCTCTTACACCGACTGTCCTTCAACACAATAAACACAACACAACTGGTTACATGGTAACGCTCCACAATAAAACCTTACATGTTAGCACGAGAAACTGTACACATGACAAATCAACAGCTAACTGTTGGAAAGGGCATTTGTTTCTACCATCTTGTACAACGTGGTTGTCATTATGAAGCAGCTTGTTTACTAAAATGAGAACTACAAATAAATATGCTGTAATTGCTGACAATTCTTTTGGTCAAATTTGTTGTGAAAGTAGAATAATCTGGAATAATTTGGACAATTTATTTGTGCCCAGAACTACTACTATTTTGCACAGGGACAGAACTTCTACCTACCAGTACAATCCATTTCATCAGATCCATCCAGACAGTCTCCAGCTCCATCACATCTCCAGACATCCGGGACACAGTTTCCATCATCACACTGCCACTGGTCGTGATGGCATCCCAGAATCTGACCTGCAGACATACAGAGACAGAGCCTTCCTGCCAAATGTTTGATGACATAATGAAACTGCGCCCTCTAGTGTGGCTGTAATAAGCACAGCGACAACCAACCGGCCTGCCTCCCCTACATATTAAGCTACATTTAAACACAACTGTTCAATTATGCTCCATTATTTCACTAGCACTTAAGTCTAGATTGACAAAATGAGTATTTAGGTATAATGATAAACCATGGATAAGAAAGACCAGGAAGGTCTTGTGTTAAACGCATCACAAAAGGTCACACTAGGCCTCAACAGGGCAAACGGGAGGCCTTGTATGATGTAACGACATGTCTCAAGCATTACATTTAGCAGAAATGCCAAATAGCACGAGTCTAGTGTGGTTGATTTAGCAGGTAGCTGATGTTACGCATATAAAATAATTTACTTTAATTATTGAACTGCCAAGTGTTTTGCTTGGCTTGTTGAGACTCGTGCAGTTAAAACCGACGGACTTGCATTCAAATTCCAAAATAAAGCTTGTAACCCTGAACCCACGGAGTCCGGGGACGAACGCCATATTGCTTCGTTCGTGTTCAATTCTAAAGAAAAGGCCCAAAACGCCCCTGCGTGTTTGTTGACTCACTTGAATTAAGTCACGCAAATGCATTAAAACGACACGTCGAAGGGGTTTTTTTTTTTACCTAGGGAAATCCGCAGACCTGCCAGAAAAACCGAGCAACAGATGACCTGGTGTAAGTCCATATCGGCCCGCGCGGCTCATCGGGACAAACAGTGTCAGCTGAGAGGAAACGCTTTTATCCGCTCCCACTGCTGCAGGTGTGATCACCCGTTACCAAGCATAAAAGAAATCCAATTTGTTGCGCGGAACACTTTACGTAATGCAATTTCATTAAATATTCCTTCAGTTAACCTTTAGCAATGTTTATATAAATGTATCTAGTAAGGGATGCAATTTAGCCGCATTCCCAGATTTCCTAACCACGCCTGTTTAAAAGTGTGGCCAATAAAAACACTTTTTTTTTTTAAAAATCATTCAGGCCTGTCATCTCATTACGGTCACGTTGGAGGGGTGCTCTCATTTCTTAGATGTAGTTCTTCGTGTTTTTGACAGGTGAGGGTTTAGTACACCATCTGGTGTTTTGACAGAGAGCACGTGCTGCGTCTCGTCCAGCACCAGGCAGAGTGCGTGCCTCTCCTCTCTCACCGGTTTGTTTCCGCTGCTGATGTGTCGGTGCTGTCTGTAGAGTGATTAGGCCGTGCGCATTTTGGATACGCTTTGCGCTTTTACGCGCGGAACGAATTGGGTTTATAAGTCTTGTATTGTCGCCTTAAAAAAAACCCACAGTGCCCATAAGTACAACTAATAAAGCACACGGTTCTCCATCATTCCCAGACACGTGAGGACGCGGGCTGTGCCGTGGGAGAAGCGCAGCTGTTTTGTCGTGTGGATCTGGTGATCCGGCGGTGGAAGGTTGCTCATATCTTTGATAAATATTTAACTTTATATCAGTTTAGTTCCTTTTTGTTTTACAATGTTACAATCGTTGACCTGGTCCTCAAACAGCGTTGCTTCTGGTACACCTAAACGTATTGAGAATATATTGATTTAAAATGTTGCTTTATTTTATTCATTCTGAGCGGCTGAGGGATATAATAAGTTTCCTTTTCTTAAATTAAGGTTTTTAAGGTCTCTTGTACTTTCATTCCAATCACCCAAAACCCCAAAACGAGCACCCAAATCTAGTTCAAAACACTCACATCACTGTTTGAGGTTGAGACAATAAAGGACTTTCAAAGAACAAGACTAATTTAATACTAATGGCAGCTTTTCTTACGTTGTTTTATATTGCTTTCATATAATTCTCATCAAAAAGAATCAAAGCTTTGTAACTGGCCATCAGCTCCCTCTTCTCTCTTTTGAGCTCAAGTGTGCACTTTGACTTGTGAATGGGCAGCGATCAGCTGGTGCTTCTGACGTCATTAGGGCCCCTTTAATGCTGCTGTCACTAACCGTGGCAGATCTTTACACTCAGGAGGTGTTGCATGAAAGATTTTCATTCAAGCTGTCCAAAAAGTTTGATTATTACAACTAATAAAAATGTATAATTTGAACTGTGTAGGAATAGAAATGTAACCATTGGCTCGATAAGAACCTAAGTGTGTGTGTGTGTGTGTGTGTGTGTGTGTGTGTGTGTGTGTATATATATATATATCAGAAGCATATATATATAAAAGGTTATTTACAAAAGGAATAAGTTAAAAAGAAATGTCCAGTTCTTCTAGACATTCTCTTATTGTTCTTGCGTGGTATAATACTGTTTATTGATATGTTTTAACTGGATGTATTATTAATAATGTAATAATTGAAATTGTTCAAATATTCAGGTTATTCTATTAATCTAGCCCTAAAACTATTAAACATGCGCAATAGGCTACTGTAACTTTATGTTGCAACATTTAGTCAATAAACAATAACCAATAATTCAAATGCAACATGGACAATATCCTTTTCTTTCAGCATTAGTGTCAAAAATCGACCTTTCTTTGCCAGCAGGTCACGACCTGCGCTGAAGTGATTTCTGATTAACTCCCTCGTTGCCTCCTCATTAATCACAGCGCTGTGCAGCTCGTAATCTCCTTAACTAATATTATTGTCATGGCTTCTCATCAAAGGGATCTCTAATATGCAAAACAAAAACAATCAGTGGGCTTTTACAGTTTCACACCTCTGCCACTAAAAAGACCAACTGGTTTCGATACACAACGACCTTGTCACATAAAGTCTTTAAGCGCTCCCGTGGATCACACACGCCCTTCAGCCATCGGCTGACAGATCTCTTCAAAGGACGTCAGGAGAGAGGCGCGCGATTATAAATCCGGGTCTCAGCAACTCACCTGGAGCATTTGGATCTACCTGTGGAGGAGACAACAACACACTTGGGAATTATGAAGGGACCAGCTGTGGATTTCTCCTTTGCGCTTCTTGTTCTTCTGGATTTGGCTCTGGCTCTCGTCGCTCAGCCCTTCCCCGGGATGCGCCCTGACGCGCTGCTCCGTGGCACGAGCGGCGGCTCCAGACGCGCCGTGCAGCGGCAGAGGACCGGCAGGCTGCCCCTCTACATGATGCAGCTCTACCGGACCATGCTGACCGACGAACGGGCAATGACCCTGGCTGCCAGCGTGAGCCACACTGGGCCGGAGGACAACCCCGACTCTGTGGTCAGCCTCGTCGCCAAGAGTGAGTATTCAACATCAGAACCAAACGTGGAGAGTTTGGCACTGTGGCGTGTCTGTGCACATTTCCCCTGTGATGGCATGCAGTGCACACGGGCTGTATGTTATTGTATTTAAAGCAGTCTATGGGATAATACACTGGAAATGGCATTATGTCAATCTGATGCCAGAGCACACATATTACTAATACTTAGGTTTCATTTGACACTAAGAAACATGGATGATGATTTATTTCACTCACTAATTAAATCATTTTCAAACTTAATTAATGCATTTCAGCACTTTAGCCCAAAGTCAAATGACAGGTGTTACCCTTCTCTTATACAAGTCAGTGCTAACCAGTGTTCTTCACTCTTATTTCTTACAGGCTGCCAGCAGGTTGGCAAGAGGTGGTCTGTCTACTTTGACTTGTCCTCCATGTCCGCAAGTGACAACGTCCAACTGGCTGAACTACGAATCCGCCTGCCCGCCTTCACAGAGTCTCCCCGAGCCTCAGTGGATGTCTACCACCTCCACAGGGGCCTGTGCTCCGGCACGCACTGCCCAGAGAACGGGCTGTTCCTGGGCCGCCTGAGAGCTCACCCCAGTTCAATGGTCTCCCCCTCCTCCTGGAAGGTGTTCAACATGACAGAGATGCTCACTCGTTGGATACAGCAGGAGCACTCCACGCAGAGGATGGAGGAGGATGGGGCTGAGGTGAAGGAGGAGGAGGGAGTCCAACACACTACAGCCGACCAAGTCATCATGGTCGTCTTCTCGAGACAGGCCCCGAACAGCCAGCGAATGCCGACGCTCATCCGCACAGCAGAGCACTCCAAGTACGTCAGCCTGGACAGGGAGCGAGCGGCGGCCGGCTCCGGTTCCAAGGTGAGGAGCCGCAGGGCCCAGAGGCACCATCAGGACCGGCAGAGGGTGGCTGGAGCTGCTCCTGCCAGCAAGCCCACAGAGGAGGAGAAGGGCCCTCTGTGCAGGAAGGTGGACATGTGGGTGGACTTTGAGAAGCTCGGCTGGAGCGAGTGGATTGTTTATCCCAAACGGTACAACGCCCATCGCTGTGAAGGGAGCTGTCCTACACCAGTAGACGAGACCTTCACCCCAACCAACCATGCATACATGCAGGTAAGACTGGTTTTGTCACCAAGACAAACTCCTTTGTATTTATTGTGCAGTATTTGCTGCAACAGGACATACCCTATTTGAAGAGACGTGTTCTAATCAAGCATTTTCTATTTTCTTCCTCTCCAGAGCCTGCTGAAACTTCACCACCCGGACAAGGTGCCGTGTGTGTCCTGTGTGCCAACACGCCTGGCGCCGCTTTCCATGTTGTACTATGAGAACGGGAAGATGGTCATGAGGCATCACGAGGACATGGTGGTGGAGGAGTGCGGTTGCCACTGAGCAAAAAAGACCTAAAAGCCTTTAAGGCTGATAGACTGGAGCCAGAAGAGTGTACAGCCACAGAAGTGAGCTGCTCAGAGGCACAAAGTGGACCAACGTCCACAGGCACTTTACAGAGAAGTCTGGTTCGAGGCTGCTGCTGCGATGCAGGGCATGAAAGAAGGGAACTACTGTATTAACTGGACACGGCTCTCTAAATTATGGATTTCAAAGATTATTCATTGTTGGTACTTTTTGCAGGAGATTAGGTGACCTAAATTGTGTTTTAGGATGATCATGGTAAGAGATTGATCCAGTCAAGATGAAACAAAGTCAAGACAAAAACACAATATGGTCACTGACTGAAGCACTATACAAGATTCACGCAAACAGTTGTTCAGGGTTTTATGTACAAACTTTATTCCTGAAGACGGAATCTTTCAATGCCATTGAAATGTCAGAACGGTGTAAGCGCTTTAACTTTATTGAGATATTTGGGTCGCACTGACCCATGTGTATGTTTGCTATGTAATACAATAAATGATTTCTTATCTTGAACAAAGTGTTTGATGGTTTTTATTACAATGTTTGTGATAGAGTTTAAATGAAGCTGCTCATTTCAGATTTAAAAAAAAAAAGATTTGTGATCAGGGGCAATGATAATGTCATAAGACACAACCGCCATTTTTTCCACAGGACACATTTGGACTTGTTCTATCAGGAAAAGCACAAGTGGAATAAATGAATTAATTACAACCAATAAGCACTGCATTCCATTTAGGTGTGCAAAGCGGTGCTGAGCATGCAGACTCACTGGCGAGGCTTACTGAGAAACCTAAATGGAACAGAGCCATCGTTAACATCATTAATATCACCTGCGCTGAAACACGAGCACCCGACTGTTGTTTTTACACAACATGTGAAAATGTGTTTTCATGACCGTTAACATTTACAGTGTTTCTGCCGCCCCCCAGTGGCAAAAATCAATTATTGCAGACGTATTTCTGTAACTCATTTGTACAACAATGAACATCTTAAAGAGGTGTTTAAAAATCTGAGAGTCAAATCACGTAAAATATTATTGGTTTAATTTTGACTTACTTGTCTAATATGTCACAGATCATCCAAAGTCAAGTGACATCAAAGTAACAAAACAATGTTATGTTGTTTTATAAGAGTACATCATTTTAACACATATTAAGCATTACAAAATAAAAATACTTTCTTGTTTTCAGAACAAATCTGAAAGTGGATTATATCTTAGTAAGAGTAGGCTTCTCATTTTAAGTGATGTGTTTTTAACCCAGGAAACAAAAAAGCGATGACAATGTTGGGAATCACTCGTATCCTTGCAGCCTCAGTCTTCAGATGTCCATTTCAAACAGGGAATCTTCTGGAAAAAGAAAAGACATTGCAGTTGAGTAGAGGGAAGGGCCGCTGCTCAGCTCTCTCATCCACGTTCGAAACACACATTTACCTGCGCTCTCCTCGGTGTGCAGGTTGTGGCCGGTGTCGTTGCTGGGTATCTGCTCAGGCTGGTTTGCGTTGCTGGGGGAGTCGGGTTTGAGCGGCCGGGTGACTCCTGGGATGTCGGGCAGGTTGGGAGGCGTACGAGTCAGAGGAGATGTCCGACACTGCAGGAGGAACTTCCTGTCGTAGATGATTCTGGTACCTGCAGGCGACAGAGGAAACCAACGTTACCTACTGTCACGTATTTCACCATGAAAAACAAATAACAACCAGTATAGTAACATTTAAAGTGATCAATATTTGTGTGGAAAAGTTGATACGAATAATTTTTCTTTTTGTCGGTGTTACTTAAAAATGAACACAAGTTCAAATAAAATACAATTAATCTGCTAACCTTGACATTTAACACTTGTAACTAGTTAAAATGCAGAAAAATAAAATAAAATTCAGCAACTAACACCCAAATTAAAGACCTGTAACTACATTAAAAGGAGACAATAAAACAAAAATAACATAAAATATAATAAAAGACAGCAGCTAATCTCAACATGAAACACTTGTAAGTTGAAAAGGATAAAACTAAATACACACACACACACATATATGTATTTTAGTATTAACCACCTTCAAGGTATTCTGGAGATCTACTTTTCCTATTAGTGTTTTTCCCGAGTGTGACTGTGAGTGTCGCTTAAATTCAAATCATCGTAACATAATAGTCACATCAGGGCACTTTTCATTTAGAGCAGGTCCAGACTGTGCTCTAGTTTGATTCACAGAGACCCAACAGTTCCCACCACGAGCGAGCAGCAGACGACAGTGACGTTAGCGCAGCTTGTTTTATCAGTGTAAACCTGGACCACCTGGTAATGCCACAGAACACAGTATCAGTTAGAACGGACATGTGCACTCTGTGTCACCGTTCTCACAAGCGCAGAGGGGAAAACAATTTCTGCTGGACTTTCATCACCACACTGGAGATTTCACAAGGACCCGAGCTCCTTGGTGTTTGAGTTAAATACTGAATCAATGGGCCAAACCGCTGAGTGTTGGTGAGAGTGAGGCTGTTTGCCCTTGTAGTCGGACGTTCCAGGTGACAGGCACTACCGAGATTACCCGTCCCATTCCCACGTCGACTCGATTAAACTTGTGTTTTTTTTGGTTCCTGCATTGTCACCATTATTAAATCTAAAGCAGAAAGTAGAACCATTTACATTTTACGTCATTTGTTTTTTGTAAAAAGCTAAAATAGTGGTGAGTGGGTGAACGTTTGCTCATTTTTAGCAACTTCCATGTATCCACGAACAAATATGTTGTATTTATAATACAAAATGAATTATTAGCTCCTCCCCCCTCTTTAACATAACCAGACCTAGCGGAGCCCACATCTAGTAAACATGTTGCTGCAGCTCAATGGCCTGCTGTAATAACAAGACTATAAATAGGATGTGACAGGCCAATTACACTGAATCCAGAGATCTGCTATTCAGAACTGACTGATTCCAAACCGGATGTTTATTCACAGAAAACTGTGAAACCTACCGTTTTCCACAGCCTCTGATTCTGTAATCAGTAATCTGTAACCATCATCTCCGGGAGTCACACACGTGAAACTGGACTGAAACGAAACATATTGATCACGTCTGTACACTGATGACTCACTGATCATTAGCATGATTAGCACTGTGGAGAAGATCAAATGAATGCATGGTATATTGATTGACAGTTTAGCTCTACGATTATTCCATTGGTCTATTATTCAGTGTGTGGGGGGGGG
>JAVQJL010059016.1:0-11952 GCA_036024295.1 Nannoperca obscura | reverse complement strand
GAGGCTAAAGGTGAGTCCGAGCACCAGCAGTGAAGTTTAACAGATCCAAGCTTGGACTCCATGTGAGACTGAGTGGTTATCACTGGAACAGAAAGACACTGTGTTTGTGTTCGTGTGGGTGTGGGCGTCGGCGTGTATGTCTACAAGCCAGTGGTTACAGCAATCCTCTGTGGTGAACAGATCATAAGATTTATAGAGAGATAGGAGGAGAGGAAATGAAGAGAATTAAGAAGCACAGGGAGAAGGAGAAGACCGAGTTAAAGGTGACATGTCAGTCAGTCACACACAGGTGTTCCATCTTAACAAGCAGTGCTGACAACACTGGCAGCAAGAACGTGTGTGTTTTCCACTGTTATTTCTAGCTCTGCAATATCATGAGTGTTGTAGTTTTTTGGGGGACAAATATTTCGTAAGGGGGTCATTGGCTGGGTGGGGCAGATTAATAGTTTCCTGTACAACCTAAATGCACACATAAACGCACTCAAAGCTGGACAAATTACGATACTGCCATGAGTGATTTCAATCCCTCCACGTGACCTTTGCCCTCTGACTGCCTGTGGTTGTAGTCGAGTGTTTGGATCTTTCTCAGAATTAAACACATGCTCCATATTTCATTCAAAGGATCATTTATGTGAGTATTGTAAAAACTCTAGTTTCACTGAGGTTAGATAGGTTGGAATCATGTCTTTGGGGAAACTGGGCCACTGCAACAGTAACAGAATGGGACACAGAGTGTGTTTACATGAGTGGCAATGTTCTGATATTAATCCACAGAACACACGGGCAGAATCTTGTGTGGGAAAAGCATAGTCTGCAGGCCTGAAACAATGAAGTCAATTCATCAACAGGTGTGATAAGTCATTAATCATTTTCCTTTCTCAAGCAAAAGTACTAAACATTTTCCGGCTGCAACTTCTCCAATGTGAGGATTTTACTGTTATTGTAAATTGATCTTTGGGCTCAATGGGAATGTGGCATTTTTGACTTTTTTGTCCACTCATTGTTCAAGCCTGAAAACTGAATCTCTTATATCAAGTAAAATGAAACTGTGACCTAACAGAAGAACCCATCAAGATTCAGGCTCAACACACAGAGGCAGATTAAGGAGGAATTTAAGAAGCGTCATCAGTTTCAAAGGAGAAAGAGAAGGCCAGGATCCCTGCTTTGAGGGAGGAAGAAAGAAGCAGACAAGTCAGATGATGGAGACATAACAGCTCTTTCAGACACTGTCAGAGCCACAGAGGAGGAGCTGAGAGCTGAAAACATCTCAATCCTGCACTACAAGCAAGTCCAGCAGCGCCCCTCATGCATGATCTAGAACTGGTGTCAGGAACTCTAATCCGTCTGTGCCACACACACCGGCAGCCTCAGAGTGTTGTCATTATGTTAATTGTTGCCCATGGCCACACCTACGACATTATCCCAATAAAGAGCAGCTGGGAGGTTCCTATCGGTTTATCTCACAAAGTCTCACAAAGACTTCACCATTGAGGTGGTCAGACACATATTCATTAATATTCACATCCAGACTATATTGTGATATTATTATTATTATCGCAATCAGATATATCTGCGTATATGTCGGCTGCTACATAACAAGAAATTGTAGTGTCAAACTAGATTAAGGTAATTTAGAAACAGTCTCCATTACATCGTTTGTACACCAGAAAACACTGACCGTTGATTCATACAATGTACAATGTCCTTTTTAATATGTATCTTGGTCACAATTCTTAAAAACCCATCAATATTAAGATAAATAAGGAGAATCAGGTTTATTGCATCTTGTTTCACCAATATAAGTGTTGTTGTTATCAGTATAATACATTTCACATTATTTCCTTATGTCAGCAGTAACATACGTTTCTTGTGTTTAAGCAGTTATTTATTACACTAGTGAAGATGTAGTTTAATGTCTGTTAATTAGTTTGTATGTGTGTCTGACAGCTGGATTTCTTAAAAAGTGCATTACCAATAAATTAGCTGGACTGATAGGCCTTGAGCCAAAGAAAAGTCAATTCGATTTTGGTGGTGATCCAGATGAGAGAGTTCCACCATTAAACAAATATTGATTGGTGCCATAACTGTGAAACTAATGGAGATAGAGGCTTGATTCTAATCCCCAAGGGGGTGTTAGCCAAGTCAAGAAATCAATTCAACTTCAAACTGAAGCAACTGGAATGATGTGTTCAGTTGTTGAATTGCTGAGAGTTGGGGGAGGTTTGCACTCTCTGAATGCATCTCTACATCTCTATGTAGAACTGTACTGTGTTTATTCGCTTTCTCTCTCTCTCTCATAACACAACCGGTCGAGGCAGATGAGCGCCCACCCAGAGCCTGGTTCTGGTTCTGCTCCCTACTTGCAAGTTTTTCCTTGCCACTGTCTTGTAGTGCTGCTCATGGTGGAACTGCTGGGTCTATAAATATAGAGTTGGTCTAGATCTGCTCTATATGAAAAAGTGCCCTGAGATATCTTTATGATATGATGCTATATAAGTAAATATAACTGAATGCTTTCTTGTTTCGAAAAAGATTGTTTGTTTGTTGATATCTCTTTTCAAAACAAACTCTTGAAAATGTCAGGGAGTTGTTTTTCAGCTCACTCTTTGTTCCATGTGTGGGTGACTGCATGCCTCTTACTCTGTCTCTGCTGACTCTCCGACACCCAATCACACTTCTGACCTTGAAACAGGATCGGTTTTGGCCCCTCTCAGCACAGCAAGTCGTAGAGCTCCAAACCCTCCTCTGACCCCATTTAACCTGACGCTCTCTGAAAATGACGTTCCCTTTTTTCCGCCTCACTTGATCAGGGGTGTCCAGATATGTGCATCTAGGCCGCTGATACCCAGAGGGATTTGACTGTGTGACGCTACACTATATGTCGGACTGGAATCTCTGCACAAACAGCACCAGCCACAGTGTGGAGTGTCTTCAGACTACGTGGAAGGCTGATGGCACCTTTTCTGAATGGCCACACTCAAGGGTGGGAGGAAATGTCTCCTCCGTGCTGCATCCCACGGCCTACCCCTCCTACTTTACACACCCACACACCTGGCCTATTGCTGCGTGAAGTGTGTGTGATATAGCAGACTCAGCACCCCCACTTCAGGAGTCTGACACACACTCCATTTGAAGCCTGCTGAGGCCTTTACTCTGTCTAACTGATATCCCAATGGTGTGTATTTTAGGTGTATTTAACCTCTTGGGGTTTAAGACAAAATGTTTCCTAATCGTGTAGGTTGTGCCTAAATAATTACATTATTTTACTGACTGTTGACTTCTTGCTTAGTTTTGGCTTAGGTTTAAAGTGACATGAAGAAGCTTCTCTGTGACATGTTAAAGTTTCGCAGTGACAGTAAAAGTCTCATTGTGAAAGTTAAATTGTATCATGTAAAAACATCTGAAATGTAGATGTTTCCAGTCCACTTACTGTGACATGGTGAAGTCTCACTGTGACATGGTGAAGTCTCATTTTGACATGCTGAAGTCTCACTGTGACATGGTGAAGTCTCATTGTGACATGCTGAAGTCTCACTGTGACATGGTGAAGTCTCACTGTGACATGCTGAAATCTCACTGTGACATGGTGAAGTCTCACTGTGACATGCTGAAGTCTCATTGTGACATGCTGAAGGTTCATTGTGACATACTGAAGTCTCATTGTGACATGGTGAAGTCTCATTGTGACATGCTGAAGGTTCATTGTGACATGCTGAAGGTTCATTGTGACATGATAAAGTCTCATTGTGACATGCTGAAGGTTCATTGTGACATGGTGAAGTCTCATTGTGACATGCTGAAGTCTCATTGTGACATGCTGAAGTCTCATTGTGACATGCTGAAGTCTCACTGTGACATGCTGAAGTCTCACTGTGAAATGCTGAAGGTTCATTTTGACATGCTGAAGTTTCATTGTGACATGTTGAAGGTTCATTGTGACATGCTGAAGGTTCATTGTGACATACTGACGTCTCATTGTGACATCCTGAAGGTTCATTGTGACATGCTGAAGGTTCATTTTGACATACTGACGTCTCATTGTGACATGCTGAAGTCTCAATGTGACATGCTGAAGATTGTGACATGGTGAAGTCTCATTGTGACATGCTGAAGGTTCATGGTGACATGCTGAAGGTTCATTGTGACATGCTGAAGTGTCATTGTGACATACTGAAGGTTCAATGAGACATTCTGAAGGTTCATTGTGACATGGCGAAGGTTCATTGAGTCATGGTGAAGTCTCACTGTGACATGCTGAAGTCTCATTGTGACATGCTGAAGTCTCATTGTGACATGGTGAAGGTTCATTGTGACATGGTGAAGTCTCATTGTGACATGGTGAAGTCTCAGTGTGACATGGTGAAGGTTCATTGTGACATGGTGAAGTTTAGATGTAGCACAAAGTAAAGTAAACCTGGGAGAGTTTGCAGTTCCTGATGCTGCTGGTGTCAAAGTGATGCAAAATGAAATGTTTTAAGTGGAGGAGAAAACATATCCTTATTGGCATCATTCTGGGATTTTACACACAAACCTACATTACCAGTCACTCACTATCAGCCTCAGAAATACAGTTTCTTAAAGGTAATCAAGCATTTATTCTCTGAAGATCATTTATTGATGGGCCCATAAGAAACTTTTGATTAGCAAACATTGGGCAGTTGAAGTGAGGAGGAACCCTGGCTGGCTGGATTGATTGAGTTTGCTGCTCAGCGGTGGAGAAACAACCTGAGACACGGTTCTGAAGAGAGAATGAGGGCTTCAAACTGAACAAGATCAAGTCACTCGATCTGTCTTATGACAGTTGTGGACCTGAGTAACTGAAGGTTTTTATGGACTGAAATATCTGTAGCTCAGATTATTGAAAAATGTAAAAAATGAAATGAAAGTTGGCATTGAATGTTTTGTCAGATTTGTAATCTTCTTGATTTATACTTTAATCAGAGAATTTCTTATTAGAATCATAACGTTGTCAATAGTTACTGTGTCTAGACAAAGGTCTTGGACAGCTGAGACTATTGAGCTTTATGACATTTTTTATGGTAGTTTTACACTGGCCAGTTTTTTCTGGAAACACAACTTTAGAATTAACCTCTGTAAAATCAAAGCAGCAGCATGTGGTTGGTCATTTTGAATGTCAATTAAAGATTTTGTATTTTAGTTTGATTGAAATTGTAATTGTGCACGTGATAGATTTATTCTGAGCTATTCCATTCTGTGTCAGGTCGCACGTGGTGGGTGTCTCATGTCGACTGAATCTGTTGATGTTTGGATTAAGGAGGAAGCTTTTAAGAGCTTGCGGAGCGGTTAGCCCGAGGGTGCACCACTTCACCTGACTCAGAATCTCACAGAGCCCTCAGTTCAACTGATAGCACGGCCTGCAGCAACACTCAACTCTGCATGAAGATAAAATGTTTTCAGCGCTACCTTATCATACCTCAGAAAAAGATGAAGTCTATTAACCAGCGTGGAAAATGCAATAATTGTAAATGCTAACAGCAAAAATCAGTTCCTAAAGACTGTGGAAAGGTGTACACGATGATCTTGCAAAACATCCTGAGCCCTTTTTCTTTGTTTTTCTCTTTGGTTTATCGTCTTAAATCCTCAGTTGTTTCCCCGCACACACTCACACGTCATCCTCCACTTTCTGCACACGAGGCGGACTGACCTTGATGTCTCAGGTTCTCACTATTGCAGAAGGTCAGGCTGTGAGTGTGTATGTGTTCTTTGTGTGTTTCAATTCAAGAAAAAAATTCAGACTGCACACAAATCGAATCACATCTTTGATTCATTGAGTGGATTCAGCCCTTATTGGCTCCTAAATAATCTGTTTTTAATTGTTCAGGTACACAGGCAAGTATTTGAACAATGTCATTTCTGTCACCACCTGTGTACACGCTGTTAAATAAAATTAGTATTTATCATTAGTTGGACAAAACAAGCAATTTGATTGAATATGTCAACTTGCACTCTGGGGAATTGTAACAGGCATTTTATAGATCAAACTATAAATTCATTATTTGACAAAAGAATTGTCAGATTTCTGATGTTAGTTTCCACCACAAACTAAATTCACTTGTCCTCCATTGTAGTAGTGTGGAGGCAGACATCTCAGAGACAGATATCTCAAATCCTGGACAAATCAAACCAAAAGAAGAGTTTACTGGAATGATCTTTTAAGAGAGGGTTCGTGTGTGTGAGAGATTATTGTGTCACTGTTGGCTTTAGAAATGATGTCCTGCTGCATTTCTAATCTGTACTCCATACAATTTTAAACTAGCCCTCTTCCAGAGTGTTAGCCTGAGCATTCATGTTTGCAAAAGGCATTGTAATGAAAATCCTAAGTACAATCTCCTCACAATGATGCATTTCCACAAAGTGTAATGTTGCAGTTCAAGCATGTGTACAGATGTGTGTTTTTCGCCAAACAAGCCAATCACCAAGGCCTTAGCATAGGCTTTTTTGAGATCTTTTATCCCTCCGGATGAGCAGGGAAACAGTGGGACACACACAGCTTGACCCCGGCGCTGCTACAAAGCAGCATGGACACTTTGATTCATTTGGTCTTGGTGGCTTTTAATAAATAGATCTTCAGCAGACAGAAATGAATAATCCCAACTGAAGCAGCCTAAAAGCAGCTCAGTGATGAGAGAGAGAAATGACTTTGAATGACCTCTCCTGGGATGCTCCACTGTTTCCAGTGTAGGGCTGTGTGTAGTTTATGATTATAGGGTATATTTGTGCCTACACATGCACCACCTGGAATTATCCTTAAGTGTGTTTGTGAATGTGTAAATGGTCCCAGACTGGAGGTCATTGTGCCAAAGACAGACATGAGGATGAACAATAAGCCCAACAGGGGACACGTGCAGGTTGGATAAACAGATAAAGATGTAGCAAATAGAAAGCTGAAAGATTGGAATTCTGATATAGTTTTCTTGTCAGCTGTCTTTGCCCCAGTCGAAAGATTTTCTGAATTTTGATTTCTCATCTGACTGATAAGACCTTACTGTGGGAAATAGTTTTGAAAGAGTCAGAGCAACATGGAGGAGGAGAGCAGGTCTGTCTGTCAGTTTGCTGCGGCTCATTGTCCTCCACCCAAAGACTGAATGATGAAACTGTTTTGTCACCCAATAATAAGTGCTAGGACAAGTGTCTCACAGAGTGCACCCTCAGCTAAGCTTTATCCTCCCATTCAGCTTGGATATGGTTCAGTGCTGTTGTTTTCTTTTTACTTTTCCACTGCATAATGTGATACGTGTAGGAATGTAGTCATACTCCAGGAGTGCTAATAAATTATTTTATGTTAATACTCTTTCAGCCCTGATGCTTTTTTAAAATGTTTTTTCTTAAATATCCTCTTGAAATGTCTCATTCCAAGTTGTAAAATGTTGAATTCCTAACATTTTAAGATGAAGTTCTAGGTTTGAGAAAATACTCTTAAATCAATGTCCACTTACTAAGTTTTGCCAGAGCTTGTTGTTGTATTTCTTTTGATAAATAAACTTGAACAACTAATTGATAAATCAATTATCTGCAAACCATTTACTGATAATTCTGATAATTATCAACCAATCAAAAAAAAAAAGAAAGATAAAATTTGAGGCATCAGAAACTAATCCCTAGTATGGGGTTAGCTCCAAAAACTAACACATAATGTAATCCAACAGTGTATCTTCAGTGTACCCTTTCTGCCTGGTAAACTCCATGCCCTATTTGGTACACTCCAAAACAGACACGCATGTGCACGTTTTCATGCATGTGCTGCTGACGTGTACAGTTTGTGCACACAGTTACCTTTCAGCCCAAAGCTGATCATGCAGATCCTTCAGATTTATGTCAGGACGATTCTCGTGGACACGTGGATGCAGAAAATATAATTTGAGCTTCACACAGGCTCCAAGCTCAAGCCTAGATAAGCCCTCCGGTGCCACAGAACACATTTTATAACATGAGAGAAGTGAACTTGATGTGTAAAAATCTGTGCAGTGCCCCTTTAGTGATTGTGCAGTACAAGTTCATTAGTAGATATCTTCAAGTATTAGAAATCTTCCTATGGGAACTCTAGCTACAAAAAACTACATCAGTTCATCTACAATAACTGCCTGAATGTGTTGTGTGGCAATGTGTGTGTTACTGATTTATGGTTTAGAGTTAAGTGATCCTCAGGAAGTGAGGTCATAGGGCCCACAGGAAACACACTCATCTGTTTCCTGTGCACAGTCTTCTCACCCCCCTCAGCTTCATCTGGAAATCTGTCCTGTTTTTCCCCCTGCGATACGTGAATGTCCATTTAGGTCAGGACACAGCAGTTGTGTTCGCTGTTCAAACACTCTCTCACACACACACACACACACACACACACACACAATATGTGTGTGGCTGCAGCCTTTACCCCTGACAGGCTGGGTGCAGACATATTGTCCTCACCAAACCTTTTCCCTGACTTTCGGATTCCAAACATCTACTAGGTGATCCAACGTTTCTAACACATTTTTCTCAGGCCAGAAGCTGAATGAGCATATCGGCTGTCCTCATGTGATGGTAACTCACAGCACTTTTGTGAGGCACCAAGCAGTTTTTAGTCATCTTAAATAATGTTCTCAGTGGTATTTCTGGCTTTACCAATCCCTAAATACTTGATATGCATTATCTGAAATATTCCCCCTCAAGTGGCAGGCAACATCTAATACATGAGAACATAACAACAAGAGAAAGCTGAATAGATCACCAGTGAGCTCCCTGGTTATCAAGAGTGTTGGCATAGCAACCAATTAGGTTGGGGAATTAACAGTGTGATTTGAATGCATCAGCAGTGTGAGCAGTCTGAATCTCAACACTGGCCAAGGATACGCTTGTCTATCCAGTGTTGTGTTTCCAGACTGGTGTTATTGAATGTGTCAAATCTGATCACATTGATGTGTCTACACTTGACACTTGCAGTAACTTGCAGCAACGGCAAAGAATATGAGCCAGACTCACAACTCTTTTTTACATTTTCATACTTAAACTGTCTCACAAAAATAGCAGGTTTTACGCTGCCTTCCTGACATCTCACACAGCAGCAGATTCAGAAATCACAATCTGGTGGGTGTGTTCACCAACTTAAGACCTAACATTCCTGCAGGAGAACTGAAGCAGGATGTCTTTCTATCTGCATGAGTGGATTGTACCACCCTAACATGGAGGAGGGGCATAGAACATGCAGTACTAAATCTGTATTTAAGAAACAGCAGACACAAAGAAGACTTCCTAAACACCCTTAAACGTGGGAAAAAGCTTTATAACATCTACGTGTTAGGTGTTAAAAAGCATTTGAACATAAAATACATTTATTGGTTTATTTATTTTCCATTTTCCCTGTAGTTGAGAATTGTTCAAAGGGTCTTTGGATTAGAGCAAAATATTTGGATAGCTGCTGGCCAAACTTCATTAAAATTTTCATGATCCCCAGAGGATGATTTGTAATGATTATTGCAATTCCCTGACCTTTCCTCTTGGGCCATGATAGAATTAGAGGAAAATAAAAATCTGAATTTAATGGACAGATTACTGTGAAAGTCATTCATTCATGAATTCTCTCAGCATGAATGTTCCCTAAAGAGTAAAGATGGTGTTTTGGTGTTCAAAACAGAGAGTTAAAGATATTTCTGCTGATCAATCACTGCTTACTTAACCTGCCAAGGGGCAAACATGCACTCACTCCCAGATACCCCTCACAGCAAACCATAGTCATTTTGGCAATAATAACAATATTTGGTTTATCATAAGGGTGTGTGTATGGTGAGGTGTCAGCTGTCTTAGCTGTGTCATTGTTGATGCAGCCAGAGCCATGTGTCATAAGGCTTGGTTGTCTGGACCAGCCATTGTGACAGCAGAACCTTGTGTTCTGAAGCCCTGACGTAACATTACTGGGAAGAAAATGTACTGATTCAACCAACTGGCTGCTTGACTGCTGCTCTTACGCAGAGCTGCATTGTCTGTTTGGAGAACTGAAAGCAGCAGAAAAACAGTAATCTGTGTGTGTGTGTGGGGGTGGGGGGGGGGGGGGTAACAGTTGTGTAACAGTGAAGTCAGCTATAGTATGGCTATAAAATAAGAGAATCAAATCAATTAACAGTTGAGTTTATTTTATGCTTTGATATGTATGCATGCCGGCAGGTTTTTTATGAGTTTATGTGTATCCTAAGTATACTTGCCTAAGGTATATTTTATTTTATATCTCAATCAATACATCAGCATTCTTCATTAGCATCAAAGATGAGCAATCTTGTACTTTGAAAAATATGGCCTAAGATACAAACCTTTGTACATAAAACCTAATGAGAGAAGTCTCAGAACAAAACATCCAATCGCAGAGCTATAAATTCTGTTGCATACGGGACTAATGGTGACCAGAATCTTATGATTACACTTTGTAGAAATCTGATAAAACATTCATAGGTGAATTCACAAAAGAATTGTGCAGCTTTTGCAGCAGCTAAATCTGCACAAACAAGACAAAAAGAAACCATGTAATTCTCAAAGCACCCACAAAGGGGAACATGCACGCCTGTGTGCACTGCCAAGAAAATAGTTAATGCAATGAGCAAAATTGGCCCCTTTCTATGCAAATGATCCCAATTGCAAAATAAAGCCCAATTCGTAATAGCCATACGCAGTTACAGTGAAAATTATTAGCGTCTTCACAGAATTGGTGGTAACTCAAGCGCATGAATAACTGGTGTCACGCACAGACTTTCCAGCGATCATGGCAGCAGTGACTGTAGCCAGGTAAAGGCACTCTCATACCAGGCATGTGCATATTTGGAAGGAGAATATCACTTTTTGATTGAAGATCGCTGTCTGCAAATGTCAGTTTTCTCCTTCTGTGTTCTGTTTTTGACCTTACTTGCTAACCTGACACGCCAGATTGTTTGCTCTGAAAAGTCATCCTTGGAAAAAAAATACTTGGCAGGTGATTGGGTGAACCGTCTGTCTATCACATTTATCACAGGCTAACTTTAACCAATCAGATCAACGATGATGTGACGCAGAAGAAGAGACGAACCTAGAACACCTTCCATGGAGAAAAGCCTTTAGTGCTTTTCTTTGCTCTTTCAATGAAGAAATACTAAAGCTAAAGCAGCAGCTATGCTAACCTCTTTAGAAGCCGTCATTGTTGTTTTTGAACAAACAGTCTCAATCGTCACCCCTAAACCACCCCCGCAGCTGCCAATAGTTCCTCATAGGATGCTTATTGGTCCAAACCACTGTGGTTCGGCCACAAGCACATAACTTGAAGCCTGGCAAGATGGATTCTTGCGAATCCAGCTGCCTCGCAAGGTAACATACTAACAAATCATCAAAGTACAACAGAAGTGATTGTAACATTATTAAATAATGAGCTGATGTTCGACTGGCAAGAATGGCCGACATTACTTTTATCTTTTCAATAAACAGCCTACTGCAGGCCTCGTCATTTCCACAACTAGTCAGTTTCTTTTCTCTCCCATTTTCCTATAATGATGCACATGGTGGAACCTGTCAACTTATTTATGCAGTAGTGTAAATAGAGATGGTGCAACTGAAGTGGTGGGTTTCATGTAAGGGCAGGGCTGGCAGCTTCAAAATAAATAGTTACAGCAGGGAGTGTTGACTGTACAAACTTAAGTTCAGCTGCCACAGGCTTCTGATTTGTGCCTCTGGCTAGCTTCTTAATCATATGATGGTTTTTAGTGTTAAATTATCCACGAGACTTATGTGTTTCTATGTTGAGAGGCACTGCATCAAATGCATATTATAATATGGGGAAAGATATCTGGAATCAGCAGCCTCTTCCTCGCTGTTTTACTCTGTTAATGTACACTACCGTTCAAAAGTTTGGGGTCACCCAAACAATTTTGTGTTTTCCATGAAAAGTCACACTTATTCACCACCATACGTTGTGAAATGAATAGAAAATAGAGTCAAGAC
>JAVQJL010059007.1:0-23679 GCA_036024295.1 Nannoperca obscura | reverse complement strand
TGTGCTGCTGCATTCTGGATCTTCTGGAAGGGACAGATTACACAGGCTGGGAGAGGCAAAGATACGAGTTGCAGTAGTCCAGCTTGCAGAGCACAAGTGCCTGGACCAGCAGTTGGGTTGAGTGCTCCGACATATCTCCTAATCTTCCGAATGTTGTAGAGGGTGAATCTACACCATCGGGAGACTGCAGCAATGTGGTCCGTGAGGGTGAGCTTGTTGTCGATGGTGACCCAAAGGTTCCTGGCCGAGGGCGATGGAACGACCGCTGTGGAGTCCAGGGGGAAGGAAAGCTCATGGGAGATGGATGGAGAAGCAGGGATGACAAGGAGTTCCGTCTTAGCGAGATTCAGCTGAAGGGTGATGCTTGGTCATCCAGGCGGAGATGTCTGCTAGACAAGCCTCTATCCGAGCTGAGACGCCAAGGTCGGACGGAGGGAACGAGAGGTGGAGTTGTGTGTCATCAGCATAGCAGTGGTAGGAAAAACCATGCAAGCTGATGATTGGTCCAAGTGTGGTGGTGTACAGGGAGAAGAGGAGAGGTCCAAGGACTGAGCCCTGCACACCCGTCAATAGGGGCCGAGGATCAGACACGTGACCTCTCCAGGAGACCTGGCAGGATCTACCCTCAAGGTAGGACACGATTCACTGGAGTCCAGTGCTGCTGATGCCCAGGTCGAGCAGAGTTGTGAGCAGGATCTGATGGTTGACTGTGTCAAATCCTGCAGACAGGTCTAGCAGGATGACGACAGATGATCTCCCCGCAGCTCTGGCAGACTGGAGGGCATCAGTGACCGACAGGAGGGCAGTTTCTGTGGAGTGACCGGACTTGAAGCCTGATTGGTTGGTGTCGAGCAGGTTGTTCTGTTTGAGGAAATCAGACAGTTGATTAAAAGGGAGGGGAATGGTGAGAAGGGGGGAGAAGGTAGAGAAGAGCTTTTGTGGGTTGGAGGCGGAGTCAATCTTATTATGGAAGTAAGTGGTCTTGGATTCAGTTATGTGTGCAGAGAAAGATGTTAGAAGGGACTGATACTTAATGAGTTCGGCTGTGTCTCTGGATTTGCGCCAGTTCCTCTCAACTGCTCGAAGCGTGGACCTCTCTTTGCAAAGCACGTCTGTTAGCCATGGGCAGGAGGGGGAGGGTCGCGCAAGCCTGGTTGTCAGGGGACAGAGACTGTCAAGTGATGTGGTTAGTGTGGATAGCAAGGTGTTAGTGGTCGTGTTGGTGCACTGAATGGTGAATGTATTAGTGTGGGTCATTTGCAAACGATTCGTTCTATTTGAACGGATCTTTTAAGTGAACGAAACAAACTGATTCCTCCCGCAAAATGATTCGTTCATTTGAGTCGCCGCCTTCTGCCTACAGAGAAGCTTTTGGGGAACAAAAAACCTAAAGAACTGGCGGAAACAGTAATTTTTGTTCCTGCGTTTTGTTTTGTTTTTATTCGACAGGGCCGTTCTTTCTTTACCTGATTTCAAACATTTGCTTCTTGAGTCATTCTTCAAAATTATTAATATTAGCTTGGCCTATATATTGTGAGAGTTTTCGATAATAAAGTTTGTCTAGCCGTGTTTGTCTTTGTCTACACATAAAAAAAAATACATTCTCATCCAGGGTGAACCGTCTTTTTTATGTAGGCTAGCTGAGTAGAAATAAAATATAGTGAGAGATACATTATGAATTCCAATTCTTGTTTCAATATAATGCCCAAATATAAAGTCTTTAGAACATAACCTTTTTAAGGACATAAAAGTTGCAAGCAAGACATATATCCTGTTTTATTTTAGGTAAATATTTTACATGTTACAGTGTTGTCCCTGGTTACAACCCTCCTTAGGCCCATGCTTATACATTGAACACGTTTGGTCACCCCTTCCTCCAATGCTTTGGTCCGTTCCCCCCACCCCACCCCACCTTCGGCCGCAGTGAAGACTCACTGACTCACCTATTCGTTCACGAACATCCAAATCACCATAAGTCATTCACAAATCAGTGAACGAATCGTTTAAGTGAACTGAATCGAAGGATTCGTGTCCCTGAAGGGAATCGCAATTACTATCACTACAATGTATCAATGGGAGGGAGGATGTTAAAAAGGAGGAGAAGTGGGAGGGAGACAGTTCGCGGAGGTTGCGACGAAATATTACAGGGGGTGGGGAGGGTGGGGAGCTAGTGGAAGTGAGCCTGAGAGCTGAATGAAGAAGTGATCAGAGTTGTGCAATGGTGTGACAAAGGTTAAGTCTGTGATACAGTTATGTGTCAGGATGAGGTCCAGCTGCCTGCCTGCTGCGTGGGTTGGTGGTGTGTTCAACAACATCAGGCTGAAGGAAGTCAGGAGAGACATAAAGTCAGCAGCTTGCATTCCCCCGAGGTGGATGTTGAAATCCCAGACGACTATCAATGGAGTCCCGTCATCAGGGAGGGTGCTGAGGAGCATGTCCAACTCCTCCACAAAGTCAGCTAGAAGACCTTGTGGGCGGTAGAGAACAACAAAAAGAACTTAGATAGGTTCAGTTACCATGGTGAAATGGTATTCAAATGAGTTAACCTTGATATTTAGTGGTGTGGATGTGTATTTTAAGTGTGGTGAGAGAAGAAAACCTGTCCCACCACCTCGACCTAATGAGCGGTGAGTGAGAGAGCGAGTGGTTGGAGGAGAGGGCAGATGGTGTGTGTTCTCTAGGTCTAAAGACCTCAGTTTGCTTCAATAGAACTGGGTCTAATAACATTGTCTACTAAAGCTTGGGACAAAGTTGAAGACAAACTGAAACCTAAAAAGTCTGGACAAACCACGTATTACATGCCAGGTCACTTCCTGGGTTTGTGTTGTGTTTTTCCCCTCCCCTTCTGTGTTCACTCCAGGTGCGCTTAAAGGAGTGACTGCCTGTCTCCACCGGTGTGGTCCAGCTTGTTCCCTTATTGGATGTTTCATCGCCCGCTGGCCAATAAAAGAGGAGGACAGGAGGAAAAGAGAGAAGAGAGGAGAGAGAAGGAAGTGAGCAAGAGAAAGAAAGCAATCTAAAAAACATTCGAATCTGTGTACCGACAGTCTTCAGTCATCTGTGAGTGGGAGAGCTGCTCACGGACCTGCCACTCAAAGGGAAAGACGCTGAGCTTGAGTTAACTATTGCATCCATTTTGTGAGCCCTAATGGCCATTTTTGTTGCCTCAGCTTAGTTATTATTTCGTTATTTGATGTGTGTGGTTGTAGCGGTCTAGGTAAGTGGGGGATCCCTGTACATATCACGCACGTAGCGGTTTGTGTTAGAAACACTAGCTTAGTCGTTGTTGCCACCCATGTAACGTTTTGAACACCACTTATAAGTAGGACACTAGGGATTTTCTGTTTACTTTTGTTGAATGATAGGGGGTCCTAGTCAGCCCGTTATGTTTTGTTCATTTCATGTACTTTGGCGCAACGTTCAGACCATACTTTCTCACCATTATACTTTTGTTTCATGTTGTTTACACAATAAATCTATCGATATACAGCCGTTTGTGTGTGTGTGTGTGAGTGAGTGAGTTATAATTGGTTGGCTGTATTTGTGTTGTCGTTCTTAGTACACTAGACAAAACTGGGACGTAACAGCAGACATAAAAATTGTTTCCATCAAGATCTTTAGTCTTTGACAGACAGGAAAACGAGACAACAGACCACTGGTTACTGACAACATAAGTGCTGGTGGTAGATGAGCCTGCACATCCAACGAGGTCGCCAAATTGTCTAGTGTTCCTGTTCCAAAACAAACATGGGTGACAACCAGAAGCTCACAGTGTTTGCAGTAACACTTGCACTAAAAAGATCCTGGATGGAGAGGTGTGTAGGACTGCACAGCATAAAGAGGGAATTGGAGGTGAGTGTACTTCAGAAATAACCATTTATTAATGGTACAGTCAGGTTCATAAGTATTGGGACATCGACACAATTCTCATCTTTTTGGCTCTATACACCACCACAATGGATTTGAAATGAAACGAACAAGTGTGGGAGGCACATATAGAAACTGTTGTAATTCCTACACCGTTGACTGATTTGGATGTAAATACCCTCAAATTAAAGCTGAAAGTCTGCAGTTTATTTCGTTTCATTTCATTGTAGTGGTGTGCCTGATGATGTCATCAGGGTTACAGAAAGTCTGCATTACAAACTGCAGACTTTTAAACAATAAAGTTTAAAAGATGAGGGCATTTATTAGGCACCTTACAGAGTTGCATTATGGGAAATGTAGGTGTCAGGCTTGACTGTGACTAAAAGTCAGAAAATCTCTCACCTCTGCTGCTTCAGTTTTAACCATTTAAAAAAAATCTCCCAGCAATACTAAATTGCTAGCTCACCCCTTTAAACAGCCATAATCATGTTACCATTACTTGGACCCTTGTCGTTTGACACTTGTGTCTAACTCTTGATGTCTCCTGTCTTTCAGCGATGATGACTTCGACATGTCCAGATACTCCTCATCAGGATACTCCTCAGCCGAGGTGAGATGTCTGAGGGACCAGGTATCTATACACACATTATACTGTTTCACAGCGTCATTTGGTGAATCCACAAACATCGATACCCGATCACCCAGTTCCATTGTCACACCACCCACATAAGGTATATGTGCACCCATCGAACAAATATATACCGGCTCCTCCAGGAATTCATAGTCACAGTCATCTGTAGTGATTGATACATGATTCATCAAATTTCCTGTTCATTTCTTCCTCTTGAAGTGGACTTTTTGTGTTTGTTTTTGCCCCATTTCAACCAATGACCTGACAGTATTCTATGTTGCTCCCTTCTGTTCCTGTAGACTTTGATTAATTTGAACATCTATAATGATATTTTTAGAATCATTGCGGTAACAAATTCAACTAACAAGGTCGATCCTAGCTTGAGGATTTGTCAACATTATCCTGAAGCTCTGCTGAAACTGCATCTCCTCTCCTTTGCTTCTACAGCAGATCAACCAGGACCTGAACATCCAGCTCCTGAAGGATGGGTACCGGCTCGATGAGATCCCAGACGATGAGGACCTGGATCTGATCCCCCCCAAAGCGGTTAACCCCACCTGCATGTGCTGCCAGGCTGCTCCCTCCACAGCCTGTCAAATCCAGTAGCACCATTTCCCCACCCCACCCAAATATATCTGAGGACAACTACTGACCAGAGTGGCAACAAGGAAGAAAAACTATCAGCTGGCACTGGCACAAAGGGAAAACAAGGGTTTATAAAAGCTAAAATAAGAAATTGAGGTCAAGTCTTGAGAAACGAGTCAATATGTACAGTATCTGTGCACGTTCCTCCTATGGTAGGATCTGTGCATCTTACTTCTGCATGGTTGGTTCAGCGAGGACTCAACTGATGGCAGAAACATTACCTCTAAGAAAAACATGTTACTTTTGCTTCTCCTTCGTTCGACTTCCATCTCATGCTTGTGGATATTTTAGTTTACAAAGACCATGTTGTGAAAGAACAGAAACAAAATGACAGAAACACGACCAAATACCTGAAATGGTGACTGTGTGACAGCGCATCAGCCATAGAACTGATGGTCGTATTTGATGGACAAGAAGAGATCGGAAGTTCTGTATTGGCCATTGTTTTTGTCTCTTTCTCATTTCTTTCAGCCAGTCTCCTTCGTCTTCCTGTGTAAATGTGTCAAACAAGAAAATGATGTGTGTGTTTAAATATGTCCAGGAAAGTAGTGCTAAACCATCAAGCTGCTGATAAAACAAATGCTTACACTCGCAACACTAAGATAGTAATTCCAGATTTAAAAAAAAGAAGTTTGTCTGTCACACCAAGGTTGTACTGCTTAATTGTTTCATATTCAGTTAAAAGAATCTGAAAACAAATAGTTTTGCATGTTGCCTGTTAACACTGTGTCCTAATGGCCAGCCTGTGCAGATCTGTTTTTATTGACCCCTAAACACATCATTGTGCTGATGAGACATTATGTAAGGTGTGCTTTTAAAACATAGTTAGTCAGATTTAGGTTCACTCACTCTTATATCAGTAGATATAGAGAAACAGTTATTAGAAATAATGGCAGAACAGCTCATGAGTTAGTGTGTACTTCCTTAGTGTTTATCCATGTTAGCCCCGACATACAGTAGGTGGATGATTAAGAGGATCACAAAGGCAGTCACCACCAGTGGACGTGGTTACAATACATTGGATTCATTGATAAAAAGCTTAGAATATGTGGAAATACATAGAAAATGGTGCAGTTTTGGTCATACCTGGTGTGGGTTCTGAAGAATGTCTATAAAGTGATTCCATATTGCCTGGATGGAAATGAAATAGGATTTTGTTATTTTATTTTTTCCAAAAAAGACCCTCCTTAATTTGCAAATCAAGGAAAGTCTAAAAGGCTTTGCTTTCTTTATAGTTTTGTTGTAATTGTATTTGCTTTGTATGGTTGTACATTAGCGCCTACTCCCCTTGACCATTAACCAATTTGTCTAATTTGGGGACAAGAACTGTTAGGATGTTATGAATGCATTCTGTGTTTATTTTTCATGTTTACATCAGTCCAAGACACCTCTAGAGCTCTGCAGACAACAGTTATTTTCTAGTAGATGATAAAAGTCACGTGCATGTGAATATGCTCTGAAACTAATGATGGTGGAAGATCTGGCCTGGGTTTTCCCAAAAACACAGCAGCAATGAGAGTTCTTCAAAGTGAATGAGTGGTGGAGTAGTGGAATACCTTAAAAACATTCTTTCTATTCTCTAAAATAACGTAAACTTAGATAAGCTGTTATCCAACTTATGGGAAAGATTTTTGGCAATATAACCACAGTTCTAAGTATGTGTGCACTTTACATTATAGTGTAAGTTCTTCTCTCATTATGGAAACATTCACAATATTATGTTTACTCATGTTCAAGGGATTTCAGATCAGGATGTGAAGTTACTACTTATCCTTATATTTGTAGACAATGTTTTTGGGAAACCTTGCATTAATGAATCTCACATAACTGATCTGCTCTACTCATTTTGTTAGCACCCTAATAAGTTGGAGGTTTTGCATTTATATGTAAATCCATACAGAAATGAAAACGGCAAATGTAATTTTATGTAATTCACTAATTGGACATACAGTGTGTAATGTATGACTTCATATGACTGCATCTCTTAAAGAGCTTTCTTCTTTGGAGAGGTGCCTCAAGAAAGGAAGCCGCGTTTGTGCTCTGGTCAAATGAATAGATGAATAGTAACATATGTGGAGAGAAAATAAAGCTAAAACAGATTCAAGTAAAATGTTAACTCTTGTCTGTTAACCTAGTTACAAAAGTAAACAAAACAAAATTACATTTCATTCTCAAATAAGGTGCCATGTGTATAGATGATAAAATTACTTGCATTAAGTAGAAAAAAGCCAAACAGTATAGTAGGTCAGATAATATGTCATTAATGCAGCTTCTAGCTGAGGTGTGTGTTGGACCAGTAGCCGTGTACAGTCAAAATGAACACAGAGGGACTGACTGTGTGACTGACTGTGGTGCTGATCTTCTTTTTCTGTCACAAACATCATCCTAATAGATTCACACACAGGTCGTCGCAGTCGTCTTCTACTGAGCGCGTAACTACTGGCCAATGTTGTCTCACCTGGGGGAGTCTAAAGTAATGCATTGTAACAGAAGCTATTTATTTGCAGTTGTGTGTTCCTAATTTATTTTTCAAGAATGGGAAAGAATTCATATGCAGACAGATGCTTTTTTATTTGTCAGGTGCTTGTTATGACGATTGTGAACTGGTTACATTTAGATTTTAACAGTATTAAAGTTCTGTGTATAGTGCAACATATCAAAAAATAAATATTAGGTATCTGGAGTCTGACAGCGTCACATGTTTCTGTTTTACAATTTGTTCTTTTTTTTTTCTTTACATGCTGATGTGCATGTGAAGTGTCTCCATGCAACCTCAGTCAGATCTCAAGTGCTCCAATCCACCAGCTCTTCAGACTGCTTCAAGCTGTTGTCCCGGCAGGGGATGAAACAAATAGCTACTGTATGAAACAGTTTGCCTGCCTCCCACACAGAGTCTCTGCTGGAGATGTGCGAATACCTACTGAAGTGAATGAGTGTAACATTGCCAGTAAATGAGAGGATGGGGAGAATGGATGGATAGATAGATAAATAGATAGAGGAGCAGTGAGTGTGGGGGGTGGGGGGGTTGGGTATTTGTGATTAGCCTTAAGTTGATCCCTTGAGAGCAGATGGTGAATGGTGGCTTACTTACAGAAGACGCCTTGAGTCCCTGGAGCTAGTTCGTCTCCACACAGGAACAAGTAGCGCTGGAGTTGAGGAAGACATAGTAGGAAGGCTTGTGAGACAGGGCTGCTGGGAGACAGGTGAGGAACATTTTCATGCCTAAAATGATGCCAGAAGATAGTCAACTTCATGGTTATAGATAGAAAATGTTATTGTAAACCCTGGAAGCCTCCTTGTGGAAGTTCAGGTTGTTGAGCCTTCGGTACTCTCTAGTACAAGACAAGTTGGATGTCCAGCCACCCATTTCTTGATGAAGTTGTCAAGGATTTTTCTAATGGGGAAAAATAGTTTGACTTTATTGATATATCATGTACATCTGAAGGTGTATAGTCTGGCTTTGTATGAAGCGTACTGTAACCAGCCTTCCCTTGTAGATCAATACCAAAGGAGAACCCAGGCAGGACGTGACATCATGTTGCTGAGAGACCTGACTGTAGCTGCTGCTCTTGTGCTGCTCCGTGTCCAGTGTCTGCATGGCTCTGCTCTTCTTGCAGTGTCCTCCTATGAGTTCACAGCCTACAGGATGCAACAGTATAACCTCGCACAACAGAGGCATGGTAAATTCAAAGAATTACACTTAACATTGAACGGTGGAAAGTAATTATGTACATTTAAAAAAAGCTCACTGCTTAAATACAGTTTGGCGGTATTTTACTAGAGTATATTCATTCAGCTATAGTTACCAGTTACTTTTCAAAACAACATGATAATGCATAGTTTAAAAAGATTAAACCAATATTTCCCAGCCTTTCTCGCTTGAGAACCCTTATAAAAGATCAGTGTCTACATAGGACCCCTTGTCATGTTTCTGTTAACAAGGAGTTGTTAAAGAAAGACTTCCCCTCTAAACTTCTCTGAAGGTTTCATTTAAATAATTGTTTGAGGACCAAAGAGATGACATTATACAATATTTTCTAAAAAAAAGCTAAGAAGTAAAGTCTGAAAAATGAAAACAAATATGCGGCTCATTTATAAAATGAAAATACAGAAGTACCTCAAAATTTAAAGTGCAGAACTTGAGTAAATGTACGTAGTTACTTTCCATCATTGAGCAGAAGAACATGTTATAATCCAGGTGGAGTCAAGAACTAAGTTGATATTTGTGTTCCTGGTCTTTTTTTTGTCTGCTGAGGTTGCCGTGGAGCCATTGTAGTGGCAGAGGCACGCTCAGCAGATGAGCCGGTGCTGACCCGCCGCTGTGTCATCATGAAGCTGCTGGACTTCACCACCGAAAAGTTCCAGGAGGCCCAGAGACAAAATGCTGCTGCCATACTGATCCTGCTGCCCAGAAATATCTCCAGTATCTCCCATGACACTGTACAGGTAGCAAGTCATCCAGAAACACTTTTGTGCTCTAGAACGTGCTGTCAGGCAACAAGGACAAAATGATAGCATCTTTTCAGATTCTTCTGACAGGATACAGTTTCTGCATATAATATCTTATATCTTAGTGCTCCATTGTATTATGTAACAGTTTGTTGAAGAATTATGATATAAAGATTATCATAATACTATTGCTGTATGTGTTAACAGAAAGAATCGTTTCACCAATCCTCTTTCCTTCCCAGTCCTTTATGGTGAGTGAGAGTGAGGCCTTGCTGAAGGAGACCCTCATGCCCGTGTATGTGGCACCTGAGGATGAACAGTTGCTTTATATGTATGAGGAGGTCAAGCAAGCTGCAGCCACCCGGACCTCATCTATATTCATCAGAGGTGAGAGAAACAAGACGTAAATTGATATGCATTTACATTTAACTGTAAGGAAGCTAAAGAAAACAGTAGAATCAGAATGAGAATCCGATTTATTGCCAAGTCGGTTTTCACATACAAGGAATTTGTTTTGGTATATTGGTGCTTAAGTAAGCATAGTAGAGAGAAAGAAAATACAGTTAAATATAAAATAAAGCTACTAAAAACTAATTACTGTAAAAAAGCAAAGACAATTTAGCAATAAAAAATGTGAAGAAAAATTAAATAAAATAGAATATGATAAAATAAGAAAAAACTGTTTGATAATATGAAAACACTGTCTGTCTATACTGAGGTTTGTATCTTTTCATTTTTGGCAGTCCTCCGAACTATGGTCACAGCTACAGCCTTTCAAATCTTAGTGAGCAACAACGTCCCTATTAAGCCCATCACTGACAACGTCCTCACCACACTGGAGGTGAGTATGGAACCTTTGATCGACATTATTCAAATTTCAGTCAGACCTGATTATTTGGGCTTGTGATTGGTCTGGACTGCATAACTTGTGATGTTTATTTCAGGGAGTGCTTCCTGGAGCAGGGGAGGATGCACCCACTATCGTCATCACTGCCCACTATGACTCCTATGGGTTGGCACCGGTGAGTCACGTAAAAATAATGAAACATTTCATTAATTAAGACGTGTCCATTCCAAACTACACTGTTGAGTAGTTAATTAAAATTTCATCACATGCAGTATAATACTATGTTCATGCGTATGTTTGTACTTGTGTGTTACACAGTGGCTGTCCTATGGAGCAGACTCTAATGGCAGTGGGGTCACCATCTTGCTAGAGTTGGCACGTCTCTTCCAGAAGCTTTTTAGTAGTTCAAGTACCAGACCACCGTGAGTAACAGTTCCCCTATAGAGGGACCTTTTAACATATTCAAAGATATTTGGGGCATATTTGTATATATCCACAGCACACAATAATCCTAATAATGTAAGCAATAAACAACAGCAGACATTTTTATTATGGGAAAACAACATCCCAAACCTGTCTGAAAACCTAGCTGTGTTTGCAAGACGGCTGTACACTATCACTATCTGTTTTGGTAGATACTGCTAGATATAAGTTTATGGTTATTTCATTATCTGTTTGACAATTTCTCTTTGATCTTTTAGATATAATTTCATGTTCTCCTTAACTGGAGGTGGAAAATACAATTTTCTTGGCACAAAGCGATGGATTGAAGAGAATCTGGACCATGCTGGTGAGTTACTGTTTAAGTGTTTGGGCTTTGGGACCCATGCTCTATCGAATATGTGGAAAGTAGCTAAAATATCTGAAGCAGCCTAGTCTGATTTATTTCCTCCAGAATCCAGCCTGCTCCATGACAATGTGGCATTTGTTCTGTGTCTGGATACACTGGCAAACAGTGATGAACTGTACATCCACGTGTCCCGCCCTCCAAAACCTGACACTCCCATACACTCTTTCATTCAACAGCTCGAGGAGGTAACAAGCTTTACTGCTAGATGGAAAATATGGAATTGGCTTATCTCCTTCTTCACGGCCTTACATTTGTGATCCCTGCTCCAGGTGGTTTCCTCCAGATTCCCCTGGGTGAAGGTGGGGTTGGTCCATAAGAAGATCAATCTTGTGGAGTCAACAGTTGCCTGGGAGCATGAGCGCTACAGCCTGCGCAGGATACCGAGTTTCACTCTGTCTCACATGGAAGACCCCAAGTCTGAGCTCCGTGGCTCCATGCTAGACACTATGTATGATCTAAATTCTGTTTAGGATTATTATTAGTAGGTGCTTATTGTTTACTATGAGATGATATGAAAAGAGACACATCTCAGGTTGTCTTTGTGCCTTCTTGCAGATCACAAGTGGACTTCAGGAAACTTAAGCGTAATGGTATCATCATAGCAGAAACACTGGCGCGTTATATGTATAATCTCTCCGACAAGGTGATTACAGAATGCATGTGTCCGAATGCAGACACTGTGCTTTCATGACTTGTTTTATTCCCTTTCATCTGTTTTTGAATAGGTGATTAATCTTTTTTATCTTCTACAAGGGTTCACCTAAAGAACTGCAGGTTTTCAAGGGCCAAATGGTAAGTTCCTGGTCATTTTAGTCAATATGCAAAGAGAAGTGCTGACCTCTGGTGTTAGTTTAAAGGCATTGCATAGTGTTTGCATCTTCATGATGCTGCATATGATGATTCCTAAATTTTTTCTTTCACGTCTAAATTCCTGATGCAGGACTTCCAGGACAGTCGTATGTCCAGTCTGATGTCCTTCATGGTTTCAGTCCCTCGGGCCACCCAGCTGCTGGATAAGGAACCCAGTCACATCCTGCTGGTTAATTCACTGGAGCACGAGTTCAAACGCTACCTGCAGCAGGTCCACAGGCACACCTTTCGACAGGACAGGAGGTAGCATGTAGTAGTAGTAGTAGTAAAAGAAAAAACATACTGTGCAAGGCATACATAAATACAACACTATCACTACTGATTAACTCTATTTCTTCATACAGGGACCCTGATATTACCTTTTTTGATCAAATGAACCAACCAGTAGTGATGTACAGGTAAATATCCGTGGTCATATGCATTTTCTGCATGTGGACACTTGGACGCTGACACACTTTTTTTTTCCAGAGTGAAGCCTGCAGCCTTTGATCTCTTCCTTGGTGGCTGCATTGGTGTTTATTTGGGGATTGTTTACTATGCCATTCAGGTTTGTTAATGTCCCTTTTTTATATTGTCCATTCCAGTCAGATTTTCGCATTACTTCCTTACAAATACAAAAGCATCTTATATGTTGTCTTGTGCTTTTAAAGCACTGACCGAAAGGCAGGCAACATTTGATGTATTCACAACATGTGTCTGTCCTCTCTTACAGAATTTTGGTTATATCTACACAAAGCTCAAAGCAGCGGTAAAATCCAAGCACCAATAAATAAGACTGTGAATACGGAGTCAATAACAAGGGCTGTGAAGTCTGCATTGCGCGTGTTGGACGTCTTTACTGGCTGTGCAGAACATGAAAGCAATGCACCAAGAATCTTCTAAGGCTGATCATATGCATAACTTATAATGTGCAAGCTTGCTTGCTTTGAAATGTATATTACATTTTTACCTTGCATTATACATACATACATTCATTGCACTGTAAACCATTTCTTATATGCACAGACTTGAGGAGGAGATGTAAAGTCAACAAAATAAATAAAGGAGGGATTTGGGATTTGCCTTGCATCAGAGTGTACTGAAGAAGAGAACACAAAGTAGAAATTGGATTTGATTTGAGCACCGATGAAGGACGTTCCTGACACATCATTACTATGATTCCCTATGCCCTCTGCTCTGCATCTGTTGACATGAATTTGCCTGGGCTTAACATGGCTGTCAAACAAAGCCCAGCCACCGCAGCAAGATGAACAGCCAGTTCCTGTCACAGATAACTCAGTGAGAGCAGTAGAGACACAAAGGCACCCTACAGCGCTTGGTGAATTATTGATGCTCATGTGGCACGCTGACAGTGAATAGAGGTGACCCTGGGTGGTAGTGGGAGATTCTTAGAAATCCCATCCCTCCCCTGGTTTGTTGCAGTTCTGCAGATCTGATAAGACTGGTTCTCTTTTAACTACAAGGCACCTAAAGAGTTGGGAGCTGAGCCTTTAGTGTTTGAGATCAGTGCTGGCTAGTTTGTAAAGGGCTCTGGGAGGGAAGTAGGTCATGGACACTGACCGCAGGTATGTGTGTCTCAGCAGGGGGCCTGGTGCTTAGGAGGATTAGTGGCCGAGTGCTCAGGTAGCACAAAGAGTTGTTCTGGTTCAGCAAGGATGCTCTTAACTTGTCTCTACGTCCAACTTAGTAGATTCATCACAACAGCTACAAGCTAAGCAAAAGGTTTTTTTAAGTTGAAGTTAGATGACTTCAATTCAAACAGGATGCTGCTCATGCATGCACAAAAGAAATACTATGTGTGAAAGAAAGAGTAATGTATACTAGCAAAATACATGGCATGCATAACCCAGCAACAATTTAAAACAGAAAACCCCCCACACATATTAGGCATTTGTGCAGAAAAAGAAATTGGAAGTAAAAGAACAACAGAAGTAGTAGATGAAGTATGAGGGAAAGGGAGGAGCCACCAGGTGACAGGGGAGGACAAGGATGTTCATGACTTTCAGGCGGACTAGAGGGAAGCAGTGACAAATAAGTAACACCATAAGTAAAGATGGCCCCCCAGCTCTACATAACCATGTACAATGAGCAGTTTGCCTCACCCGGTAGAGCGAAACGAGAACAACTTCGACCCACCTCTGCTCACCGCAGGAACAACCCCCAGCCCCGGCCGGTAAGAGGCACAGCCACAAGGAGTGTAGAACTTTAAAAGGACAATGTAATTATTTATTATTGTGCAAAGAGTTGTAGAATTTCTTGAGAAAATAAGTCTCCAGAATGAAGGATAATTGTATTAATGTATGGTGGTCGATCTAATTTAGCAAATAATGTTACCAAAATACCAAAATAATATAACAAATAGAAATGACCATTTCCAGGTGGTTCATTTAAAGTCAAACAAGATTAATTGGGTCAATTATTATTGGCACTCTCTTTATTGTTCTTCATCTAGCCAGTTTCTTACACTAATCGGCGGCTGGTTGTTTACATTTCTCTGTGCTTGGTTAAAGCTGTATCCCATCTATTATTCAGTACTTCCTCCATGCTTCTTTATTCATCCAGACATGGAGTAAACCGAGCTAAAAGGAGAGTACAGTCACCCTACTGTAAAGAGAAAAAAACAACCTTATGACTGCACAAGAGAGGGGACATTAATGTCTACAAAATTTAAAGTTTGCATCACTTTCTCAGTTTGCAGTGTATAACATTGATAACAATGCAAAGAGGGAAACCATTTATCCAAACAGTATTTTAAAACCTGAATGCTCTGAAATCTGAAATTAATAATCGTGGATTTATTTAGTGAGATCCAATCAATAAAAAGTGCATATATCATAAAACCATATTAAATGTGAGATACTGTATAGAGTGGGAATCTGGTGGGTAGTAAAGAGGAGAGATTATCTGTGACATTCATATCCAGTGTTGTCTTCCCCTTATCTTCTTCTTATATTTATACCTATACCTGTTCTTCTTGTCCTTGCCTTTCCAGGACTTTCTGTTTCCCCTGAGCCTTCAGTCAAACTACAGGCCACGTCGCACGCTGGACACTGGCCGCCCTCTGTTCCCCCCTGTCAGACATTTATCATTCCACAGTCCGGTTACGGCTTGTCCTGGCGACTATCAACACACAGTGGACATAGGCAAACCAAACCACATGCCCCCTGTCAACCCATCCACAGTACAAGCTCTGCCCTCTGCTGACAGAGTGCAGAAATTACAGCCGACTGAGCCTCCTGCTGGCGCTGGATTTAAGCTTCAAACTATTTTGAATAACCCAGCAAGGTAGCTGTTGATCAGTTTAGCCTAAGGTCCAAAGATAACTTTAAAATACACACTGATTCCAATTGATTTCTTTTTGCATTAGAATGGATTATCAGAGGAATGTTCATCCACTCTCAGCACAGCAAATCAGGTGAGAGAATAACCTGTGACCTCTCATTGCGCACTTTAAACACTGGATAAGATGATGAACATTATTGAGTGGTAATTGAGTGATTCTACAAGTCCTATTTGTCTGTAAAAACAAACTGAAACTGACTCTGTTTTTGACAGGCAACATGCAGGTTCTCCTCTTCGAACAAGACCCCAAACCAGCAACCCTCTAGCAGCTCAACACCACTTTCCACAGCCACAATACCGCAGGTCAAGTTCTAACAACAGCCTGGATCATAGGTGCATATTGAACTTCCTTTAATGATGATGATGATGACGGTGATAAAAAGATGTGTTAGTGTGCCAGGGATAATAACCACTGAGGTCTAATCTTTGCTCCGATGGTCTCTCAACAGTGGGTGCTACAGCTGCTTCCATGTGGTGAAGCCCTACCAAGCTGGACACTACATCATACACCCAGAGTTTGTGTCTGAGTGCCTTCGTTAGAACTATTAGAGCACAGGCTTTCAAAGTGGGGATTGGGGACCTGCAGAGGTCTTTGAGGGGGCTCCACGGGTTCCCCTAGCAAAATGAGGGGTTGTTAACTTCACCATTGTTTAATTCTCTACTAATTAACCCAGTGAGACGAGGTGTAAGAATGAATAATGCCTCTGTTGTCTGCACTCTCACCACTATTATGTCCCCAAATACAGCATGGGCACTTTTACAATACAGTACTAAATCAGCAGCAAAGATCTTCCCATAAGGGGCATGTGGTGATCAAATTGAATGAGTCACTGTGGCCCTAATGTGTATCTGTCTATGACATTAAAATGTTACCCTACTAGAGAGATAATTTTCTACATGTGATGTAGGAATTCTTTATTGCATGTTCAGAGGGTTAAAACAGAAACTGCAAACTATGAGACTTTACTCAGGGTTATTACAGATGTATTATGGTGATTATTAAAGGTATTTTCTAGTTACCATACAGTAGAAAGAAATATACCACCAGTGCTAATAAAGTAATCATATTGAATAGCACAGATAGACCTCAAGTCCCCATAACAATATCATAGGTTATTACTGCTGTGTGTTATGTGATTTTTTTTCAACCTGTGTGATCAGCTCAAATCATGTAAAGCACTGTAATATGTGCAGTCTAAGAAAATAAAGACTCCTGTTCCCACCTACTGGACTACATTTCCCATGCTATGGTGGGCGTAGACAAGGCGGATACGCAATAACATGACTTGGTGCCTCTTGGCATTTCTATGTGAAGTGTGGCAAACAAGTTTAGCTTGGAGCTGCTTAGGGGGCTGCTGCTGATCGGTAGGCAAAAACTATTTTTAATGAACTTCTGAAAATGAAACACGGCACGCAGAAACGATACTAATTATATGCCACGTTACATACATGGATTCGTTAACTTTCTCGCACCACCCACAACACATAACAACGGCTTTCTTTACGTCGGACTATACTGTATGTAGAAGTTGTGTGCACATGAACAAAGAAGACATTATTTTCAGTTCGATTATTACGTTATGAACGCAAGTTTGTAGGCCTGGGTATTTTACGTTTTAATTTATAGAAAAAATATGCACGCAGAAAGTTCAACTCTTCAACAGTCTATTTCAAAACTAAGCAAATCCAAAGTGAAGACCGTGTCTGTTGATAATTGCTTTTATGTTGTCTAGTTATATATTCAAGTTTATTAACCAAGAACATAACTATAATAAGCATACTGTAATACGACACACACGCTCTACGCACGCACGCGCGCTCGTTTTTTGAGATAGTGAGCTTTTCTCACACTTCTGACTCTATCAGCACTTTTGTGTTTATTTTCTTCATATCAGAATACAAAGTGAATCGGTTGAAATGGCAGACATGAACCCCCCCCTGATCACACCATAAACGAAGTCTGAAAATGCCACACTTTCAAATGAGAAAAACATGTTTGTGTTAAAGGTTTTTGTTGAGAAAAGCCACTATATGCATGAGGAACATATTTGTCCTGTGTTTGTGTTAAGAAATTGGGATTAGAGCAGAAACAATTAGTCATTAATGTAAAATGAATCTGCAACAATTTTGATGATCTTTATTTTTTGTCTGTATTCAATATACAGTAGGGAATTGTATTACTGTTTAATTTTTGCTTGTGCATACTGTATAAGATTCCCTGGCGTTCTCTCTGGTTCTAAATGTGAATATTTGATGTAGAGGTGCAATGATTAATCATTAGTCAATCGACATAAAATCAATCTGAAGCTATTTTGACAAGAGATTCATCGTTTCAGTAATCTTCAAGCACAGCTCTCAAGTTCCAGCTTCTCTGTGTCAGGATTTGATGCTTTGTAATATATGATAGTAAACTGAATATCTCTGGGTTTTCGTTGGTCAAATAAAACAAACTAAATAGATGTGGGCTGTGACAAATGATTAATTGAGAAAATTATAGTCAGATTGATTGAAAATGTAAATAATTGTTAGTTGCAGCCTAATGTGTTAAATATAGTATCTTTGGGTTTTGGGTTGGGTTATGTTTGTTGGTTAGTAGCAATCTGATGACATCACCTTGGGCTCTGGAAAACTGATGGACATTTAATACAATTTTCTGAACTTTTATAGACTAAAGGATTAATTTATTAATTTAGAAAATAATCAGATTTTTTGATAATGGATGAAATAATTGTTAGTTGCAGCCTCATGTGATACATGCAAAATCATAGATTGTCATAGGGTAAGTTCTTAAATCTCTCCTTGCAGTTTTCCATAAAGAAGTTCGTAGAATAGACATAATGTACAGTGAATCTTTTCCTGACTTTCGGGTTAAATTTCCCCTCCTGAATCCAGGTCTCCAAGGAACCAAGTTAGTTCTCTGTTAATTAATGATGGGTTTATGTTATCACTCCTGTTGTTGGGGAAAATCTATACTAAGTGTGGTTGAACACAGAATTAGTCAATTAGATTGCTAATTAATAGCAAGCATTTTTTATTATCGACCCTTGCTGTCTATGGCAGACCACGAGGGTCAATTGCAGTTAGGACTAGTCAGCAAACGGGGAGGACTGAACTCTAGAGAGGACTAAACTCCACTTGGTCTGCTGTGCACCTTAATCTAATCTGTTCTGCTTAGCTAGAGCCACAATAACTAACATCAACCTGTTAATTACCCATGAGAGTTTTTGCTGTATCCCTGCTGGGAGAGACAGTTATGACTAAATGTCATAGAATTAAACATTTGTCTTTTTGTTGAATTTCTTGCCTGGGTTGTCAAACTATCTATATTTATGGTTAGAAATAACCAGGTTACTTCCAGTTTTGGTTAGTCGGGCTTGATGGAGCATAAAGTTTAGTATTCTTTCCTCCCCTTCCCAGCATTGGCAGAGCTCTAAGGCCAAAATCCTCTTTTCTGCTTCTCTACTTCCTTACATACAAATGAGTCTTCTTTCAATCGAACTCATATGTTAAAATTACTGCTGGGAACATCCACTTTATCCTCTTATGGGTAATTGGCAGTAGATTTGTTTTGTTAAACTCAGACACATCTTTAAAGTTTACATCCTGACAGTATAATACCTCTAAGTGCTGTGAAATCACAGTAATCACTGATCATGTAAGACAGTGCTAGAAATGTATTGGAGGCTTTGAAGTGACAAGGAAACAAGATAGAATAAGAAACAGGCTGACATCTCATGTGCTGATCTGGCTGGGGTTGTTTTCTTGGGTTTCTCAGATAGGTAAGTGATTTTTAAATCAATATTTCTTGTCTAACCTGAACTGGTTTGCAATATTAGGTGAATGTACTGTACAAAAACACCAGAAACAGGCAACCCTTTTGTGGCAATCATTTTAGTTTAAACACATTTTACCCTAAAAAACAGTATTGGTATGAAAAGAACAAATTCCTGGTCCTAGTCTAAAGTCCTAGACACTGACTTTGTTTCCTTTTTCCGTGACAGGCAGGCAAACAGACATAACAACGTGGCCAAAGTGCAACAAACAAGATCCCCTGGAAAACATTTCTATGTTCTTCAGAACAGCAGCTCAAGATTTTCCCACTGAACAGCACAAGTCATGTACCAAGTTGTACCGGGAGGAGCGGGAGGCACAATTACAGATGTTATCCCCAAGCCGAAACACAGCAAGGACACTCGACCCTTAGTCGGAGCTGGAGTAATTGGCCTGGTGCTGGTGATTGGAGCAGTGACTGCATGGTGTTATTACATAGCTTCTCTACGCAAAGCTGAGCTGCTTAAGACTCAGCTGCTGGATCTGAATAAAGATGGCTACATTATCCGCAACCAAGGAGGGTCTATTGTTTTCAGAATGGATTTCAGGTTAGTATTTTTTCAACAGTCTATGAAATGTGATGTTTGTCTAATGATACAGATTTTAGATACATCAGAAAATGTATGTAAAATGTAAGTATATGCACTATATATCATTTCAGTGATTTAACTGTTACAACAGAAATGTTAGGTGTGTGTTGAGAGATATTGCTTGAAAATGTAATTATATTTAAATCTTGGCAGGTCAGGTACACTGGATTTGGATTCATGCTCTAAAGAAGGAGAGATTTTGAGCTGTGTTCGCACCACAGACAGAAAACTAAACTTCTTCATTGAGACAGTGCGACCTAAGGACACGGTACAATGCTACCGTGTGCGTTGGGAGGAACTGGTTCCTGATATTCCTGTTGAGCATGCCATGACATACAAGTTTGCTCACTGGTATGGTGGTGCAGTGTCAGCAATTCAGCACTGGCCTATTTCTATTTCTGGCCAACAGGCTCCCAAACCCTTTGTTACTAGTGACATCTACTCAAACCGCAATGAATTTGGTGGGATTTTGGAGAGTTATTGGCTTTCTTCCAATGCGACGGCAATCAAGATAAATAATTCTGTGCCCTTCCACCTGGGCTGGAATGACACAGACAAGACCATGTACTTCCAGGCGAGATACAATGACAGTCCCTTCAAGCCAAACCCAGGAGAGGCACCATGTGCTGAACTTAGCTACAGAGTGTGTGTGGGCTTGGATGTGACATCCATACACAAGTACATGGTCCGCAGATACTTCAACAAACCAAATAAAGTGCCTGCCAAAGTCATGTTTCGCCATCCCATATGGTCGACTTGGGCACTACATAAGACTGACATTGACCAAGAGAAACTCTTGACGTATGCTGCCAACATACGCAAGCATAACTTTAATTGTAGCCACCTGGAACTAGATGACCGCTACACCAGCCGCTATGGAGAATTTGAGTTTGACTCTACAAAGTTTCCCAATGCCTCGTCCATGTTCCAAAAACTGAAATCAGATGGATTTCTGTTGTCACTCTGGATTCACCCTTTTGTTAACTATGACTCGGAAAACTTCCACACTTGTGTAGAGAGGGGGCTGTTTGTCCGGGAGCCTACAGGCCGGCTGCCAGCCTTGGTGCGCTGGTGGAATGGCATTGGCGGCATTGTGGACTTCACAAATCCAGAAGCCCGTGATTGGTTTTCCTCCCAGCTACGATCACTGCGCTCCAGGTATGGGGTGACATCTTTTAAATTTGATGCAGGGGAGACCAACTACTTACCATGGAAATTTAGTACCAGAACTCCCATTCGGGACCCAAGTTTTTTCACAAGACGTTACACAGAAATGGCTATTCCCTACAATGACAGAGCTGAGCTGCGCAGTGGCTACCAGTCCCAAAACATATCTTGCTTCTTCAGACCAATTGACAGAGATTCTGTGTGGGGCTATGAGTTGGGTCTCAAATCTCTTATCCCCACAGTGCTCACCATCAGCATTCTCGGCTATCAGTTCATTCTACCTGACATGATTGGAGGGAATGCCTATCTGAACCGCACAGATGGAAATCGTGCATTACCCGATCGAGAACTCTATATCCGTTGGCTGGAGCTGTCAGCCTTCATGCCCTCCATGCAGTTTTCTGTTCCACCATGGGAATATGACCACGAGGTGGTTGAAATTGCTCGGAAATACACGGCCCTGCATGAGAGTATTGTGGCGCCACGGGTCCTGGAGCTGGCTGGTGAGGTGCTAGACACCGGGGACCCAATCATACGGCCCTTGTGGTGGATCGCCACAGGTGATGAGACAGCCTATAAAATCGACTCCCAGTTTCTGATTGGGGATGACCTCATGGTAGCCCCAGTTTTGGAGCCTGGAAAGCAAGAGCGTGACATCTACCTCCCTGCTGGTCGTTGGAGAAGCTACAAGGGGGAGAGATTTGATATCAAGGAGCCACTACACCTCACAGACTATCCTGTAGATCTGGATGAAATTGCTTACTTTGTTTGGGTGTAGCAAGAAGAGTGTGAAGCCAAACAGACTTGTTTAGCCTATGCTCCAATTTCCTTGTAAAACAAGCTTCACAAATGTTATAAAAAGGTTGTTTGTTATGGAAAAACTTTTCTGCAACAAAATATGACATTTTTATAATTTTAACACCATATCACAAATGTGGAACTGCTTCACTCAAAAATGCCCAAGACCTCATCTTAGTTTTTAATTTCATTTAAACTAATGAATGCATCTTTTTCCTTTTAAAGAGAGGCTATGTAACTTTTGCTGACCTGTAGCCACTGTGCTATAAGTGACGATTATAGGTTAATGATAAATGGTAAAACACATAGTCTCGCTTTAAAGGCCATACAAGTCACGTATTTGAAACATTTGTCAAAAAGGGAATATGCTAACTGTGAACTGAGTATGGCATAATTGCCATTGTATGCCATAAAGTTGTTGTATTTTTGTGTGTCACGGCACTATGAGCCAAACAGATTGCATCATGGGAGGGCAACTGAAGGGATGTCATTTATGTCATTAAACAGATAGTAAGCTACATTAAACCTTCTTTACTGATTAACAATTTCTCAGTTTCACTGTAATATCTTACTTTCCTTTTGACACTAATGACTCTTCTACTCTCCTGCTCCGAGATACTTTTCAGGAAGAAAGGTTTTATGCTTCACTTATCAGGATGAATGCTTGAAGTTTAATTTTTATAAACAGCATGTGTTCTCATTTGAGTAACACAGTGTCATGTAACTATACTCTTTGGCCAGAAGAGGATGCCTTATATTAGGCACTAAATATTTTATGCTCTTCCTCAGGTAACAGCCTTTTCAGGCTGTAGTGTGTTTTGAAGTGTCTGGTAATTGTCTATATTGTGCTTTGCTGACTCTGAATGAAACTTAACAGCTAGTAATACTATATCTTCCACATCCAAAATAAGAACTCTGCTTTGGAAGATTTTCTGATGTTTGTAATTCTGAAACACAATAACCCAAAGGATAATGGTGTTTTTATTTTACTAACTACTTGGTAAGTAGTGTGGAAGTCTATAGATGCAGCATTTAATCATCAACTGATATGGTACAGTGTATTTTGTCACCATTTGTTTTGTTAATGTGAATATTCTGTACTACAGTGACATCCTAAAGTGCCATGTGTTAAAATGTACTGCCACATACAATTTGTGATTTTTTGTTACGCTATACATTTATTACTGTTGCATTTTTACATATTGTACATTTATGATGGAATATTACTGTTAATTTAACCCTTTATGGGCAACCACATGGTCAACAGAGTGTACCACAAATCAGAATCAGAATCAGCTTTATTGGCCAGGTATGTGTACATACTAGGAATTTGACTCCGGTATTATCTCGCTGTCAATGTACATAAAACACAAAGATCTTGTTATTAAGTAGGGTTGCCACAAACAATTATTTAGATAGTCGACTATATGTAAATTTCCACTTACCGCACCAGAATGTAGCTGCTCTTATATAACCACCATTAGCTTCCAGTTTAAAGTGTTTAAGGTATGTGCTAACTAAAAAATAAAGACAATTAAGATGACAGTCCATTCAAATTTTAATGAACTTTGCAGCTTGTAGCAGCATTTCACACATTTTTAATGTGCAAAATAAAATGAAGGCACATCTCTGGCCTTTAACATTTTTAGCTGCACTATGTATAGTTGCACTATGAATACTATGCACTAGTAAGAATACAAAATATCAACAAAAAGAAATACCTGTAAACATATTTCACTTTTCTCAGGCAGTAAACAAATCTTTAAATGTAGTATAGAGTGCAAACAGCTGA